>CAUYRT010072191.1:0-47890 GCA_963574885.1 Lepilemur ruficaudatus
TTAGCTTGTTGCATCACCTGTTTTCCTCTATTCTTTATCAACAGATTGACTGCCTAGTGATATGGCAATTTTTTTTGATTTGTGTAAACTTATGGGGTAAAAGTGTATTATAATTGTTACATGGATAGATTATGTAGTGGCAAAGTCTGGGCTTTTAGGGTACCCATCACCCAAATAATGTATATCATACCCATTAAATAATTTCTCATCACCCACCTCCTTCTCACTCCCCACTCTTGCAAGTCTCCACTGTCCATTAGTAGATGTTACTTAGCTCCCACTTATAAGTGAAGAACATGTGGTATTTCTCTTTCTGTTTCTGAGTTGTTTCACTTAAGATAACAGCCTCCGATTCTATCTATGTTGCTGCAAAAGACATGATTTTATTCTCTCTCTCTCTCTCTCTTTTTTTTTTTTTTTTTTTTTTTGAGACAGAGTCTTCTTCTGTTGCCTGGGCTAGAGGCTAGAGTACAGTGGCATCATCATAGCTCACTGCAACTTCAAACTCCTGAATTCAGGTGATTGTTTTGCCTCAGCCTCCCGAGTAGCTGGCATTACAGGTATGTGCCACAACACTTGGCTAATTTTTTTTATTTTGTAGAGACAAGGTCTCCCTATGTTGCCCAGGCTGGTCTGGAACTCCTGGCCTCAAACGATCCTCTCAGCTTCACAAAGTGGTGGGATTACAGGTGTGAGCCATCATTCCCAGCTGATGTCATTCTTCTTATGACTGAATAGTATTCCATTGTGTATATGTATCATATTTTCTTTATCCAATCATCTGTTGATGAACATTTAAGTTGATTCCATTCTTTTCTACTGTGAATGGTGCTGCAATAAGCATACGAATGTGGGGATCTTTTTGATGTGATGATTTCTTTTCCTTTGGGTAGATACCCAGTAGTGGGATTGCTGGATCAAATAGTAGTTCTATTTTTAGTTATTTGAGAAATTTTCATACTGTTTTCCAGAGAGCTTCTACTAATTTACATTCCCAGCAATGGTATATATGCATTCCCTTTTCTCTGAATCTTTACCAACATCTGCTATTTTTTGTCTTTTTAATAATAGCCATTCTTACTGGTTTAAAATGATATCTCATTGTGGTTTTAATTTGCATTTCTTTGATGACTAGTGATGTTGAGCATTTTTTCCTGTGTTGGCCATTTGTATGTCTTCTTTTGAAAAATGTCTATTCATGTCCTTTGCCCATGTTTTAATGGAATTGTTTTTGTTGTTATTGTTGAGTTGTTTGAGTTCCTTGTAAACTCTGGGTATTAGTCCTCTGTTGGATGCATAGTTTGTAAATATTTCCTCCCATTCTGCAGATTGTTTGTTTACTTGTTTATTTCACTTGTTGTGTAGAAACTTTTTAGTTTAATTAAGTCTCATTTTTGTTTTTGTTGCCTATGCTTTTGAGGTGTTAGTCATGAATTCTTTGCCTAGACCAAAGTCCAGAAAAGTTTTCACTAGGTTTACTTTCAGTATTTTTACAGTTTCAGGTCTTACACTTAAGTCTTTAATCCATCTTCAGTTAATTTTTGTATATTGTGAGAGAGAGAGGTCCAGTTTGATTCTGCATGTGGCAATCCAATTATGCCAGCACCATTTATTGAAAAGGTGTCCTTTCCCCAGTGTATGTTTTTGTTGACTTTGTCAAAGATCAGTTGGCTATAGATATGTGGCTTTATTTCTGGGCTATCTATTCTGTTCCGTTGATCTATGTGTTTATTTTTATACCTGTACCACACTCTTCTGGTTACTACAGACTTGTAGTAAAATTTAAAGTCAGGTAACATGATGCCTCCAGATTTGTTCTTTTTGCTTAGGATTGCTTTGGCTATTCAGGATCTTTTTTGGTTCCATATGAATTTTAGGATTGTTTTTTCTGATTATGTGAAAAATGATGTTGGTATTTGAAAAGGATTGCATTGAATTGGTAGATTGCTTTGGGCAGTATGGTCATTTTAATGATATTAGTTCTTCTGATCCCTGAGCGTGGGATGTTTTTCCATTTGTTTGTAACATGTACAATTCCTTTCATCATTGTTTTGTAGTTTTCCTTGTAGAGATCTTTTGCCTCCTGGGTTAAATATATTTTTGGGGGGTTGGGATCTATTGCAAGAGAATTATTGTGTTTCTTTCAGGGTGACATAATTAATACCTTGCTTTTTAATACTTTCTGTATCTTTACACTGATTTCTGTGCATCTGGAGAAACAGTTGCTTCTTTCTCATTTTTAAATTTACTTTCATTGGAGGAGATCTTTTTTCTTGAAGATGTGATTATGATGTATGTTGGGAAGGGCCGTTTGGCATTTGTTCTGGGTGTGTTCAGTGACAAAGACTCTGTATGATTTCCTTTGTTATAAATAGCCTTAGTGTGTCGGCTCTCTCAAATGCCAGTTGTAGTGATTGTGTAACAAGTGGGTGAGCAAGCTCATGACCTCCTGAGTAGCCAGGGTGGCATGGGTGATGGTGGTAGCAGAGTTTGTGAGAAGCTTCTCTCATTCCTTAGCACTGTGCAGTGTGGCAGCAGATGTTGTAATGGGCTGTGCAGGTTGACCTCTAGTCTGGTAGGTAGCACTTTCAGGTAAGAGCCAGATCAATGGTAGCAGAAAGGTTTATGCCCAACTTCTGTTAACTGGCAGAAGTACTTGAGTGTCCCAGATGGTGGGTTGGGCCATGGAATACCCAGGGGCCTGGGTCTTGTGCTCTGTCTCAGTGGGGGTGAGGAGGAAGCTGAGCAGAGCTGGACCAGACAAGCCTGCATTTATGTCCCCCATTGGCAGGTGCAAGCACTAGCCCTGATGGGGGCCTTAGGGCAAGCCTCAGGTCCCTGGGGAAGACCCCAGGTGAGGAGCAACCACTGCTGTGTTGAGGTTTCAGCACGGGGTCATTCCAGTGCCATAGCCTAGCAAGCGTGAGTGGGATCTGCTTCTCTCTCACACCCCAGACCTGGCGAGGCTCACTCCCACATCCTGACTATGGCAGCCAGTCAGGATATTTATTCACTGCAGTTTGATTCCATTTTGCACTGCTGCCCTGGGACATGGGAGTCACTGCCTGGGTCAATACCACTCCCCACTGGCAACTCTCCTCCTGCTCTAGTCCCAGTGTGTGCAGGGGTGAGGGGATACAGGTTCCAGCACCAGCAGCTACACTTGTTTTTCAGTTATGGCTGCAGGATCCTCTTCCCCAATCAAGCCCCAAATCTCCAAGCCCCAGCCTGAGTCTCTCTACTGCCAGCAGCTGCTGCCACTGCTAGCTCCCAGGACCTGTGCAGCTTGCTATGAGCTGGGATCAAGACACAGGTGTGCAGGTCTGAGGGAGTGTGTAGGACACTTTTCAGAGAAGTTCCTTCTCAAAGTCTCCTGGCCACTCCCTAAGTTAGCACCAGGGCTCAGGAGGGTCCTGTGGCCTGGACTGCATGATTCCCCAGTGGAAAACAGGGTCACAGAGAGACACTCGCTCATCCTCTCCAGTATCGGGCATTCACTCCTGGTTTTCAACCAGTCTCAGCTATACAGGCTGCCTGCCCTCCTTCTCCTTCTCAGATTCTGGGGTTTCCTCCTGGTTTTCTGTTGAACTACCATGTTTCTTCTTGGATAAACGTTTGCAGTGTGATTGCCTGAAAGCTATTTTGATCCTGGTAAGTGGATGAAGCATGCTGGAACAGCCTCTGGTCAGCCACCTTCTGAAATTCACTGCTTTTAAATCCCCTTCCTGAGGATGCCTGCATGCCTGTGTCGGGTGCCAGGAGCACATTCAGCACTGTGCAAGGCCCTGAGGAAGATGCACCAGCCTGTCCAGCTACTTCCATCTGGGCAGGAAATCAACTCCAGCAAGTGGCCTCCCTCAAGATGTTCGTCCTTGGTTGATTTCCACCTGACTGCGATGTCATTACAATTGTAAAAGAAGATATATTCCTTGTATAATACTTCGTTGACTCTGCAATATTTCTTATTTTGAAGGACTCCCCAGATGAGAAAAATAAAATTTCATCCCAGAAAATAGAATCCCTTACTATTTCTATTAATCTGCAAAGCTGAAGGAAGAATAGTTCTAAGTGCCCATATTTTTATATTAGCACTTCCTCAAGGACTAGCAAAAAAACTTATGATTTTGGGGAGCTCCATTCTTTAGGAATATAGTATCTAGCACATAGTGTTTTTTAAAAATATATTTATTGAAATATAATTCACATACCGTACAATTCACCCGTTTAAAGTGTACCATTCAGTGGTTCCTAGCATACTCACACAGTTGTGCAATTACTGCAATCAATTTTAAAACGTTTTCATCTGCCCAAAAAGAAGCCCCATAAAAGTTCCTCCTTTTCTCCCCATCTCAGCCCTAGTCAATCGCTAATTTAACTTTTTGTCTCTATAGATTTGCCTAATCTGGTACTTTATGTCAACGGATTTATATAATATGTATTCTTTTGAAAGTAGATTCTTTTACTTAGCATAATGTTTTCAAGGTTTATCCATTTTGTAGCAAGTACAGTGCCTTATTCTTTTTTATTACCAAATAATATTCCATTGTATGGCCATACAACATATTATTTATCCATATTCATCAGTTGATGGACATTTAGGTTGTTTCTGTATTTTCAACTATGATGGATCATGCTCCCATGAACATTCATGTGCAAGTTTTCATGTGCACATATGTTTTCAATTCTCTTGGGTATATATAAACCTAGGACTGAAATTGCTGGTTTTATGATAATTCTATGTTTAACATTTTGAGAAACTTACACACTATTTTCTAAAGTTGCTATACCATCTTACATTTCCACCAGCAATGCGTGGATAGTTCCCATTTTCCCACATCCTCAGTAACATTTGTTATTATTTATCTTTTTAAATTATAGCCATACTAGTGGCTATGAAGCGGTATCTCATTGTGGTTCATAGTATTAATAGGATTTTTGTAAATATTTGGCAAAGAAGTGAAAAGAATAAATAGGTATGAATGGGTCATTTTCACTTTGAATTGCCCCCTTAACTATCCATAAATGTCCACTTATCATTTACTTTCAACATAAAACAGTGCCAGTAAGTCCTGGTAAATGTGCCCAGGACCTAATTAAATCAAGAACCAGAGTGCCTACATTTCTGAAAAGCTGGCATTAAAATGCCAGAAGTCACTATGAATCAAACTATAGCTGCAAATTGGGAAATAAATCTGTTTCTCTAATGCATTTCTTTATTCAGAGAGGCCAGGAGCAACTGGGGGCAAGCGGGTTATCCTTCCTAGGGAAGGCGAGTTAAAAGCCAGTTTTGAAGGCAGCAGTTGATACGGTTTGATGGAGCCTGGAATGAGACACATTTAGGAATGCTACGAAGTCGTTCAGTCTGGCTCCACTGGAGGTGTTCAGACCCTCAAGTACTGAGGCTGGTTTCTCTTCTCTTATTTTTTAACACACTGATTCATCTGGTACTCTGTAAACAGTGTGTGTTTAATAATATGTTTTTATAAATCTTATTGTGATAGAGATTGTATGAGCCTGGAGTTGTGTTGTTACTGTCTATGACAAAATCTTGCTTTGTTTTGCTTTTGGACTCCTGGATACTTTAAAATATAAGTGCATAATTTCCCAGAATCACTTTATTTTTACAAGTAACGAATTTATTTCCCTAGTAATGTTTTCCTCCCTAAGAACTGTTAATTTTAGATTAGATGGGAGAGTATTCAACTAATTAGTTGGCATGCATTTTTAGAAATCTCATTGTTATTCTGAGTCAGGTTGTAATGGATTGACACAATCAAAAGAATAAGATTTTGAATTTCTCTTATAGGAAAAAAACTAACTTACCAGTTATGTGTGAGTGTGTGTGTCTCTGTGTGAGTGTCTGTGTTAAAGGGGAAACAGAGGGAGGGGAGGTAAAAGAAAGGACTATTAAATAAAGGTGACTTGTACATGGGAGTATTAAGAAAGATTTTGAGCATGAAGTATGGTTTGGAAGAAAAGCAGGAGTGGGTCGGCATGGGAGTTTGGGATGAATGAATAAATGAATGAATAAACTTTCTGTGGTCATGAACACAAGGTATTATGGTATCACCTTTAACTGTCATTAGCACTCACTTGCTAGAATTTTTTTCCTTTACTCTAATACTCTTCACCAAAAATATCTGTTATGAGGACTGACACCCCATTTACACCTGACTGCCTTGGATATGGGTGTCTGGTAACCCTTAAAGCAGGTGGTTGCTCCCAGGAAAAGTGAATTTCATGTGATGTAAATGTCTCCTTCAGAGATATTAATTTTCAAAACTCATTCAATATATTCACAATTGTTTTTACTGTCTTAATGAAGTCACCAACACAAAGGGGATGTATGTTTAGTCTGCTACTTTGTTAACAAAAGAAACAAACAGTAAGTTGCACCTAATCTTCTGAAATAAAAACTATTAAATAGCCCATAAAAACAAATGAGTAGTGAAAAGATTATGAACTTTCTAACTCAAATGAAAGCATATCATATAATCAGTAGAAGAAAAAAATGCAAGTGTCATTCTTAATTTTTGCTACTAAAAATGTTTTACTCAGCAGTCCCCAACCTTTCTAACACCAGGGAATGGTTTCATGGAAGACAATTTCTTCCAGGGGCCCAGGGGTTGGGGACCACAGTTTTATAGGACATAACTGGAGAAAAAATGTTATCATTAATATGCAATACTTATCTATAACAGCAATATGCTAAGCATGTTTTACAGATTGATAATCTATAAAAGAAAGTCCACTAACCCCATGATATATTTTACATGGTATTTTCCTATTTCCACATCTAATTTCTACTAGAGTACAATTTATACTAAAAAATAATTTATATTATAATTATTTTTCTGTGAGTGGAAAGTATTATCATTTTTAAGTAAAAGCTAAAATCATGGTGTAATATAATGTTAATGTTTAAATTATAGAGACCTCTAAGCACTGTAAATTATCTCTTAACCATCACATGTATCTGTTTACTTTTGCAAAGCAGTGAATACTTAGAGTCTGTTTTTGTTAGGTTTCTCTTAGATATGATTATTATAATTTTTGTGGTTCTGTGCCACTGATTTGTTTTCTTGTTTTCTTATTCACTTACCTTTGAAGCAAGTTCTCCTGGATCTTTCTTTTCTAAAAATCCTGGGACCTCTTTAATTTCAGGAAGCTCAAAACTCCATATATACTGTAATATCAACAATAGATTTCCATAAACCACCATGAAAGGAGAGCTGATCATGGCATATTTTCTTCTGTTGCGAATCATCCAAAGCGTGCACGACCAGATCAGCAGCACAAACGTCAACCAGCTATGATAGGTGATGCTCCAGGCCTTGAGGGAGAAAAGACGAGCCAATAATGGTCAATACAATGGACAGTCCCCTCACACTGGTAAGTTAAAATTTATCTAAAAAGAAAAGGTAAATAATATTCAAAGGAGGGACAGAGGAGAGTTGTGGTGCAGTAATGGAGAAAGACCCCAATCTGTGGCACAGAAAAGGAAGAAAACAGAAATACTGATTGTGCTGAGAATGACATTGCTTTTGAACTTCTAGGGAATAGGGTCAAAGGCAAAAGGCGTCTTCATTCCAGGTCTGTTTCCCTTGAGCACCAAATCTCTTGCTCTTTACCTTACTTTATAGTATTAAAAATAACTGTGTTTTCTCCTTTTTTTCCCCCAAAATCGTCTGTAGTCAGCAGTTATTTGTAAGTGATGAGTGAGTGTAGGCCATTGTTGAGGCTAAGAAATAGAAGCTTTGAGAATCACTAGGTTAACCATAAAAGTTGAGCTTCAGGGATCACTCTTGGTAGATGACCCAAGAAGATATACATGATGGAAATTAGAAAATTTACATGAGGAAGTTGCATGTTAGGTTTCCACACACCCAAAACAATAAAGCCAAGTTAATAAAGGCCAGCCTCAGCTTCTGTCCTGTAAGAGTTGTTCTAAAAAACAATCAGACCATCTTCCATTCAAGTTAAACTTTCAAAGAATCAGAAATGTATCTCAAATGGAAGCTACCAGGGCAATCTACATAGCAGGCTCACAAATACTGTTAACTTCAGGAAACCTGTTATCTTTCATTATAATCTGATACTACTTTTTTTGGTGAAAAGACCTTTAAAAAAATTTTCTAGATATGCTGGAGCTAATTGAAATCAATCGCATTCCTGAATATCATAAATATCAAGAGTTAGTTTTAAGGTTCAAATGTTTTACAAATCTATTTTGCTTCTGGAAATTAGACAGGTAGTAAGATAAATGAAGTCAGCATGGAATAAACAAATACTTCTTCCCAGCAATTTGCAAATCTGTCCTAAAGCACTACCAGCTTTTTTAAGTGATAATTTAAATTGTTGGTTAAATATATATGATAATTATAAACAGGAAATTTAAATTCCTTTAATCAAAATTAAGTTAGTGAATGACAACTAGTACCAAGTCTAGTTTTCATGAAATTATTTTCATGAAATTATTATTTCTTAGAAATAGAATTTATCAAAGGTTAGGTTATATTTAACGTATTTATGTTAAGTAACACATTTAATAGATTTGCATTAAATAACATATTTAATGCATTTATCCCAGTCTGAAATGCAGATATAACTCTGTCATTTTTTGTGTGACCCAGGAAAATAATTTCCATGGATATTATAATTCCAGCAGATCCTCCCTTCCCAGCCCCTTCATTATTCTTGTTTGGGAGGACGAGGGAGAAAAAGAAATCATGAACATTAAAAAAAACTGTCTCTTCTTTTTAATGCCAAGTCACATGTACCTTCTAGTTGTTGTAGTTGGGAAGTAGAATCTGCATTGTGTTGTTTCTTGTGTTCAGTTTCAGAATTGTCTAGATAGTATATTTGTACATTGTATTTTTAAAATAAATGCTGATATCATTTTAATGGACTTGACTTCTCAGGACTTCTGTTTCTGTGTGTGATTAAGAAGTCTGTAACAGGGAGCATCCATGGAAGACAGGCACTTTTAAAACATTAATATCATGGCTCCATTAATACAATGGTACCAGACAAGCACACATCTTTAATGAAGGATTGTGTTGTTTTACAATAGATTTTTTTTCTATTAAGTAACAAAATGTGTATTCAAAGATTTTTTTAATCTCTATTTCTTTAAAGAGAAAAAAAATCAAACTTACCTGGCTCAGGGAGAAAAAAAATAAGTATATACTTTTTTGAGTTCAGAATTAGAATTATAAATTGCATTTACAATATGTTTGATATTTAACCATCAGATATTTGCTGTAATTTAAAGTAAAGGCTGATAGATAGAAAATGTCAAAAGGTAACCGAAGAGCAGAGAATTAATTTCATGTAAAGAATAGAGCTGGCACTCCCCAAGAGCACCTTCGATTTCAAGGAGCTTTCTTTCTCCTAGCCTTCCCTCATGTGTGGCTGTGTTCCTCACTAGAAACTAAAGTTGAGTTATGTATGGGTTTATCTGGGAATCATCTTGACTAATTGCCTGGGGAAACTGTGTCTAGGTATTTTTTTCCCCTAGAGTTATAGAATATTTTTATTTTTTATCTTCAAAAGTATCCACGGGATCTCAGCATTGACCACAGAATTTGAAAGAGCTGAATTGTAAACAAGAATATTAGGTTTCTAAAAAATAAATCAGCTTCCTCAAGAAAATTTGTTTTTAGGAAAGGGAGAGATTAGAGCTTCTGTTATCTTCTGTCTATAGGCCATAGGATTATTTTTGAAGCTGTGATGTTGGATATGGAGAATGTATCTAGAGGTGATAGAAACATGCATAGACTGAGAGCTCACAATTGGAACAAGCTCTTGAGAACCGTGGTTGCTTGATGCTCATATTGGTAAGAAGTTATTACAGCTAAGAGGAAATAGTCTCACTCAAATCTAAGGCAAGATGTGAAAATAACTCTCAATATCTGAGAGAAATAAAAGCAGCCTCTATTAACCTTGAACACCTTCAATAGCTTTTAGAAAAACTACCCAATATGTCCTCCGAAGTTTGCAAAATAAAGAAGAGCCTGACTTGATAAACTAATTTTAGAGCAATGTATTAATATTTAAAGGCAGGATAAGGAGGGTTGAAAGGATACGATTTTGCAACCTATAGTATAAAAATCCCATGAAAAATTAACATAGCAGACCATTCTCTGCGAAGGCATTGGGAAGATTACCATACTTATGCTGGCCCTGATGAGATGGAGGAGCTTAGAGCCCGCAGGGCTCTGGACATCACTTCTCCAACACCCTGCCACTGCCGCTTGTACATACCATCATAGCAATGAGGGCACAGATGTAACTTTGTTTCATAATGAATTGGAACACGGAGACCATGGCGTGAACTTTGACGCTTCTTTTCTCCTCGTGAATTTGTTCCTCTTCAAATTCTTCTTTCTCTTCTTCCTCTTCCTCTTTCTTTTCTAGATGGAAAAATATTTTATGTAATTATTTATGCAAACATGAAATTTGTATAAATGTTCTAAGCAGTAAAGCACATGTATGATTTTGATATAGCCTTTTATTTAAGACTTCATAAATTATTTCCAATTAATAAAGCCCTTAGAATTCAAACAGAATCAGTACGTTCTGCCTGGTCAAAAGATTGTGGCTTTCACCTTGGGCACCTTCCCTCATTGTCTCATTCACTTGTCCTGAGAGAAACCAGCTGCCCTGTTGTAAATTGCCCTGTGTTGAGGCTCAGGTGGTGAGAACTGATGTCTTTGCTGGCCAGCAGTCAGCAAGAGCCCAAGGCCAGCTGGCCAACAGTGGACTTGGAAACAGATTCTCCCCCACTCAAACCATCAGAAGAGATGGTGGCCCCAGCCAGCAGCCTCATGAGTTACCCTAAGCTGTAGGCACCAACCTAGTCACACCCAGATTCCTGACCCAGAGAAACTGTATCACACTAAATGTTGTTTTAAGCTGCTAAATAAAGTGTCCTGTCTTTCTTGTTTGAGTTAAATGTACTGTATACAAGTTGGTTAGAGAACCAAGTTTCCTAGCACCATGAAGAGGAAGGATAAACTACCGAAAAATCAGTGACCAAGCACGCTACCCCACACAGCTTCCAAAATCAGAAGCAGAAACTTACTGTCTTTCATTCCTCCAGCAGGAGGACTGGATAACCGTAAGAGTTATAAGGGAGAGCAGCAGATCACAGACAGTGATGAAAACACTGAATGTGACGAATTTTAGAGTTACTTGCATACTACCTTTCTGGTTGTGACATATTTTGTGTGCATAGATTCAATTAAAAAAAAAAACACACGCCTCAGCTTTTGTTTCACTTTTGAAAGCTCAATTTATGATTTGAGTATTTTTCTATTGTCCTTGTCAGCAGTCAAAATTCTATTTATTTGTTCTCATATGAATAAAGTGTAAATAGATGGACATCTAGGCTGTGATCTGAACATCTCAAACATTAGAAGTCACAAATGCCAATTCTTGGGCACTGCCTTTTGTGATTCTGGTGCCAATGTTCTGAAGACCACACTTTGGAAAGCACTGAATTACCTTAAGCTTTTCAGTTTAAACCTGAGTTGCAAACAAAAACACATGCATGTAGGAAGCAGAAAAGGGTAACAAACGGATACAGTCTGATGCTGTGGAGCTCACAGGCACCATGTGGGGTTGGGGAGTGTGTGTGGCAGAGTGGGTGGGGGAGGGTGACTGACCTTGATTTAACCTTACTAAGAAATGTCAAATAATGTGACTAACCAGTTGTACAGTTAAGGAGGTGCACCGTCAAGGGCAACTGCAGGAAGTACAGATAAAGAATTACAAAGAACAGAACATCGGAATAAGCCTGATAAAGAATTATGCAAAAAGGCCCTCAGAGTAAGCATAATGTACTGTTGGTGCAAACTGGATAGCTGCTGGCCGTTCACTGAAGGAGGATAATGTCTAACACTAGTGTTAATCACATATAAATAGAGATACAAATCAATTATAATTTTGTAGCCACTTAGCTGCTACCTGCATGTTTCATGTATTATACTTTTATTTTTTTCCTCAATACTAAAGTTAGGTAATTCTGTCTTTATGGACTAGTGAGTGATTGGCAGTTGGTGGTCCCCAGCAGCAGCCATGATAACAGAAGTCCACCTAACCTTGTAGAGAGGCAGCGACTGGTGTTGCCAGATGTTCATGTGCTATAAGGGATTCCAGAAATTTTCATTTCTAGGTCAGAGCTACAGGTTTTTAAATAATGGCTACTATTTAAATTTTAAAAAAATATTTCACCTGAGGGTGAAATCTCAGCCCCAGGCCACCAATTTGCCATCTCTAGTAATAGCTTGCTTTCCTTCAACATAATATATACTGAGAGAAAAGGCAGAAAAAGTCCTGTACAAGTTTTTATGTTCTCCTTTTTTTAATAAACAAAAAGGACTCTTTTTAAAAACACTCATACATTAACCAGAAAACTATTGACCCTAATTACAACATCAACTAAAAGAAAGATTAACATACACATATACACATGTAAGTTTAATGCTATACATAAATTGACATGTTTAAAATGGTTTTTACCTTTTTTTCAAAGTTTGCCCCAATTATGCTATTTATTTTGTATACAAGGATAGACCACAAATAGCAATATGCTAGGGCAAAATATAGGCAGAACTTAAAGAAATGAGCTTGATTATACTGACCATGGAAGATAATATCTCTGCTTTGAAAAAAAGGAACCAAATCCAATAAACAACAAACAAAAGAAAGAGAGAGGCCAAACTTATGAAAGAGAGAGAAATACAACCCTGTACATAACACATGCCTTCCCTGGGCTGGCTCCTTACCTGAGGATTCGTCAGAGGGTTCCCATCGGTACTGTGGGGTTGAGTACAGGTCGGCTTTGCCAGGGCCATTCTCCATGGGCAGGCTGGGGTGGATGGTGTGGTAGTCCACAGGGTTGCCATTCACAGTCACAAGCAGGCCCTGCAGGGGTGCAGGGAAAATGACACCTGTCACAGTAGCTCTGGGCTTCCAATGTCAATATACGCCTCCCCCTTCCTCCACCCTCTCTTTCTTACTTGGCAGTGAGGAGCTGAGTGCAAGCTGAACAATTTAGTCAACTATCCAAATATCTTAGCAAGATGTATCTTGTACATTCTCTCTCCAAATCCAGCCTCCACAGAATGATCGCAGTAAAAGGTGTATCAGATCTGATCTCACTTCTGTTGCAAATTCTGTGATGCACCCTCTGTGCTCAGTATAAAGTGAAAATGCTCCTAAAAGGCTGTCTGAGGCCTTCAGGATCTGTTCTGGTCTCTTGGCTTCTTTAGCACTCGCCACCATCTACCCCTTGGCCATCCCTCCAGCTCTATGGGACTCTATACCTTTCCTGGACCTGGACCCAACTCTGCCCTGCCCCACACCCCATGTAGCTCTGCACAGGATGAATGCAAATGTCCTTCGGGTCTCAGCTGAGACAGCACTCTCTGGGGTCTCTGTCTGACTGCAAGGTTGCAATTCCCTCACTGCCCTGCTAAGTGCAACTGCCTGTTTTTTCCCCTCTGTCTCTTTGCCTTTACAATTTTTGGGACAAACATACAAATACACACATGCACAATGGACATGCAAGACTTCCTATTTAAAATATATAATAGGCATATTTACAGAAAAAAATGCTTTTAAAAACACCCCACAAAAAGGCTTTCTAAAAGTTTAAATACATTATATATGATTATGTTCAATCTCATATCATATGAGTTACTGTTTTAACAACAATCAACTAGATATAATTTCTGCAAAAAAAATTGAAAAGCTTATGGAAATTTTATAGATCACTAAAATATTCTCAAAAGAGCTAATTCCATTTCAGTCAGTCACTTTCACATCACTTACACAAGAGCACATGATAATTTTAAGGGTATACTAACATCAGATGGCTTGTAGTCATCCTGGGTCATGGACAGAAGCTGCAAAGAGCAAAGCAGGACAGCACGTTAGTAAGGAAGCTGAAAGCATTTTATTGCTTCACTATACAAATACCCATTCTCTTTAACTCACTGGTCACTAGTATGTTAAAACTGCCATGCGAAATATAAAGGGACAAATAATTGAAGTGGAAGTTGCTGTTTATTATAACTATTTTCCAGCTTCTGAGGTTAACTTAATTATAACAGCAAATAAGCAACAATGAGCTGCATGACTATAACAGGTATTATGTTTTTCAATTATTTTGTTCTAATAGAATAAGCAGCTTAGTTTTATACTCCTGGAACCCTTTAAGAAATCTGCAGAATTTTGAAAGTATTTACATTCCAGGAAGTAGAAGTTTCATAATAAAAACTGATTTGTAGTACTGTTTGAGCTTATTTTAAGACTTGCATACTGTCTACAACAAAATAATTATTATGTGACTGTGCTTTTGAACCATATTAGTGCCAAGTGGTTTGGGCTTCCCCAAATACTCATTATCACAGCAAGTGGTTCTGTGACATTTTTGGGTCAGGACTCATTTACACTCTTAAAAATCACTGAGGGTCCCAAAGAGCTTTTATTTTTGTGAGTTCTATCTATCAGTGTCTACCATATTAGAAATTTAAGTGGGCATTTAAAAATATTAATTAACTCATTAAAAGCTAAAAAAACCCACTATATATTAACATAATTAAATGATTCAAATAGCTATATTTAAAAAACAAATAGTAAAAAAAGTTTCATTACTTTACACTTTTGCATAGCTTTTTAAGGTCTGGCTTTTTAATAAGTGGCAACTGGACTTCCAGATCTGTTTCTGTGTCAAATCTGCTGTGATGTGCTGTTTTGGTTGAAGTATACGAAGAAAATCTGGTTTCTCAGAGGTATGCAATTGGAAAAGGAAGGAGTATTTTAATAGTCTAACCAGGTAATTGCAGATAGTCATTGCTATGACATCAAACTCAACCAGTGGTAATTTCTTGAAGGTCAGTTGCGCTGGGGAATCTGAGACTATATTACTGACCTTTTCATACTCTGTAATATTAAAACCCATGAATATATCTTGCACCTTAGGCAGTGATGATTTTGAGTTTTTTGGTTGGGTGAGTTATACAGCTCTATCAAGTATTGACACATTTCATCATGCGATATTTGAAAAGCACATTTATTAACATCACACCGATCTCATTTAAAAAACCCTTAAATATTAAAAGTTTTCAAGCTCTTAGTGGTGGATACAAGTTTTCCAAAATTCTAAATTTTACTCAAGCACTGAAATTTTATCATTGCAACAAATGCTATCAGCTGTTTGCCTCTAAGTGTCAGGCTCCATTTATTTTCAAGAAATTGTCTGCCACATACCCAAATCTGAATAACTGTATTTGTCCATAGCTGTTCTTTTACGTAAAAGTGGTTGCTATGGAAACACAGCAAGTCCAGCCCACAATGCCTTCACTGGATCCTGTACTTTTTATCATGACAGTAGTTATACTCTGTATGTGGCACATTATGCAGACTTCCCATTTTGTCCCACAGAATATAAAAAGATGTGCATGCTAAGGTTGAGATTTGAGAAAATTAATAACTCTTTCTGGTTCATAAAGGGTTTTCTTAAGTGAAGCCAGCCTTTTTGTTTTGTTTTTTTGTGTGAGCTTGGCAATGAACGGCTTGATCTATAATCGACATTCTGCACTTTGGGGCCTCCACCTTTGTTTGGTCTCCAGGGCCAGCAGTTTTACCCACTGTTACTTTTGTGCCATCAGGGCAAAGATCTTATGTATTAGTATGAACATAGTTTGGAGCTTGAGGACCCCTGCAAGGCTCTCAGGATCCCCAGAGGTCCACAGGCCTCACTTTGAAAACAACTGGGCTATCGTCTGTTGATATTTGTCCTTTACTGAAATGTGCAAGATCACGTGAAACTTGGTGAAGTGAGAGAGAGGAAATGGCCCCTGAAAGTCCCCAGATGTCTTAGGGCCCCATCTCTGCTCCACAGTGCTGTCACCCCTAAGACAGCTCACTCATTGTCCTACCCTGTCTCAGTGCAGGGTAGCAGCACTGAGAGTAGGGCCTTGTGTCTTAGAGAAACTCACCTGCCACCAAAGGAATCAGAGAACCCACTCCTCAATTCTCAGACATGCTGGGGGGCAAAATGCTGACTCCATCCAAGAATTATGAGTATTTGTCTTTACAACATTGCAAATAGGCCATTCTAACACGTCAATAAAGCACTGACTCAGTTGAGTTCAAAATGATCAATAAGTGATTAAAAGGTCATATGAATTATTTATTGTATATAAAATATATGAGTTGTCTGAATTATCCAATTGTAACTCACTTTTCCTTGTCAACACACACAGTTGCCTCAAAGTATTGAGAGATCCTCCAGCATATTCATATGGACTGTTTGGGTCTTCTCCAAGTGGTTATGGAACTACTATTATGGCCAGTTACCCCACAGAGTGAAATTATTTTTTGCAATGTATTTCAACTTTGAAACTTTCATTCCCTCAGTGGTAACAAATTGCTTTGTTATTTTTTGTTTGTTTTAAATAAAAAATTATTTTTAAAAAAATTAACAACATTCTTTTTAGGATTAAGAGACTTCAGTAGGAAGCACCGAAATACAAAATGATATTCTTGTAGGATCTGATGAGACTGTGATATTTCCTCTAGAAATCTTATGTTTCCTCTCTGAATGGAGTCTCTGGTACTAAGCCTCCTAAATCAACCTATTCCTATAAACTGTGAGCAACTTGAATTTACA
This sequence comes from Lepilemur ruficaudatus, assembly GCA_963574885.1. Taxonomy (NCBI): domain Eukaryota; kingdom Metazoa; phylum Chordata; class Mammalia; order Primates; family Lepilemuridae; genus Lepilemur; species Lepilemur ruficaudatus. The sequence continues at coordinate 16,685 of CAUYRT010072191.1, forward strand.
TATGATTTTATTACATAAGGCTCATATTCAACAGTAAAATACAGAAACAGAAAAATAAATTAGAGAATGGAAGTTCCTTTCTTCATGGCTTACTTTTCTCTCATCTGTGGGGTAATGGGTTGCATACCACAGGCTCCGCCTCCTCTCGGCTGTTATTTGGATGGGGCTACAAGCCAGGGCTCTGTCCTCTTCCCTGGGCCTCTCATCCTGCACCTGAAACACAGAATAACAGGAACAGCTCTGCTTCCTGCAGCAGTTCCCTAAGCAACCTGGGTGGCCAAGAGAGAGCTTTTCATCTTGGCCTCAATACGACGATTTTTCAAAGTGAATGTTTACAATATATGGGAGTCAATCTAGGTACTTTTAAAAATGACAAAAATGCTGTCCTGTAATTGATAAATACATCAATATTAAATGTTCCCTGATTTCTACTAAGCCCCATACATTACAGAATATGCTCTAATGTTAAATATCCACAGCTTTTCCACGTGTATTCTAAACTGCACTAGAAAGCAGCTATGCAAATATTCTTAGAATGCAGTTAACGTTGTAAGCCTAAGCCAGCCATTGGCAATTTTTAATTAACATGGTAACAAAAAGGGGAAATAAAAGCAAACTGAAGTTTTCTATCACTGAAAGGGAAAAGAGAGAAGCCACACAGGTTTCGGTCCTCCTCTCAGTGCTGCGTCCTTGCTAATGTTCCCACGGGGGAATAAACTAGTCCTCAATTGTGCAGAAGGGAATATCCTAATCCCCATCTTTCCACAATGGGATGCCCAGGAGGCTACAGGCACCGCGGAGAGCTAGGCTCTCACTCTAACATCCTCAGAGGCTAAGAGGGCTGGAGGAAATCTGGGGAACGCCAATCACCATGTCAAACAGGGGTGTGTGGTCTCTTAAGACTTGAGCTTCGTTGGCAAACATGGGTTTAAATCTGATTTGAACCATTCAGTAAATGTGTGATTTCAGAAAAATTTACCTCTTTAACTTCATTTTCGTCACCTGTAACAGGTGTATAATACCTATTCTTCAGAATTATTTAGTGGATTAAATGGGATAATATATGTAAACAGCCGAGCATATTGTTGGGCACTTAGTAAGTTCCCAGTAAAAATGAGTCTTTCATTCTCCTCACCGTCTGTCATTCTTAGCAGCACACAGTGATATCAGCAAAGGGAAGCTAGTCTTCCTTCTGACAGTATTTATATTCACTTAATACTCTTTGCAGAATTAAAACACTACAACTTAATACTAGAGTTATATTGGAATATAGTACTGATTCATCAGGAGGTGGTAGGAATGAATCATTTCACATGGAAATTCCAGGTTGCTTTGTAGACAAGATCATGAAAACCTTTTTATTCTTACTAGGGGTTCTTGTAGCCAGATGCGAATCAGAGTGGCCAGAGTATAGTACATCACCAGCAAGAGGATGGGGTTGGCGTGGTGATACCACGACAGTTCTGGGTTTACTATGATCTTCCAAGTACTGGAACAGTCTGTTTGAATTACTGATTTTATACCAAATAACCTGTTAAAAAACAAAGAAAAATGCTTTAGGAATGCAATAAGCTATATGTACCCAACATAGCATAAAAATACCTGTTTTTAATATTCATGAGCTAGTCCTAGGCTAATCCATCCTATTGTAGATGTTTTAATATTTCACTACCCTTTTGTATATACAACTATATCTTTAAGTAATATATGTAGACATATATAATATACATATAATATATACATCCTAAAATTATATGTGGTTGCATGTATAAAATTGATGCCAACATTAACCAGAATATACCAGATGATCTACCAGTTCAAACGTCTAGCTAATATTAAATCCTTTCACACCTATTAGAAACTTATGTTTTAATTGTCAATCAGCCCTAGTAAAACCCTGCATTATTAAAATGCCAAGTATGTGGTAACATGTTGCTAAGTCTAGCTAAATGAATGAGTATTTTGTTTTTGACTAAATTTAGCATTACTCAGCTAGTATTGATACTATTGGGCAAATATTGAAATTGGAGATAGTTCAGCCACAAAAGTCACATATTACATAGTGAATTTCTGTAAGATATATATTTCTGTCAAATTCATTTACGGGAAATGTGATATTTTCAAAGCTTTGTAATTAATCATTTACTTTGAAACGACTTTATGAGATTTGTTAAATTTTGAAATGGTTTATTTTTTATGCTTATTTCTACTATATAACAGAATGTATCTGATTTCATTAAAGAAAAAATGCGCAAAACATGATTCATTTAGAAATGCATTTGACGTGTAATTTTCCTAAGAAAATACTACTAAATGCATAAAACTTCTGCATGTTAAATGTTTCATACCTTTTTTTGGTTTGCATCTTTTATATGTGAACTTTCTTTCATTTTTATCTGACATTCTTTATTCAGTTTTAATATCTGCGATGACTATGTCTTTCAGTTATAAAACCTGTCAGTACAATTATTGTTTTCCATCTCACTGCAAGTGCAATATTAGTGTATTTATGGATGCAGATTTTAAAGTAAGCTTAATAAAAATTAAACTAACTTTCTCCAGTTTTATCAGAAAAAAAAGTTATACTAAAACTTGCTGTTAATATAGGTCTTTTTTTCATAAGTCCAGGCAGATTTTTTTTTGTAGTTAGCATTTGAAAGAAAAATTTCCTAAGTGAAAAAGTGTTATGTCCCACTTAGAATGGTGGAACTTTCTGAAAATGTTTTAGCAGCCTTAGAATAAAATGTAAATTTTTGGTCTAAAGTATACAGAACTGAAAGCTTTTTAAATGTAAAATCAGACCAACTGGATAGTCTTTTGGGTTAGGTTCCAGCTACCAAGTCCCCCTCCTGCTTGTCCCACACCTGGCACATAAGCTAGAAATAACCACATCAATCCTCAGTTTAAAAATACCTGCTTTGCCCAATCAGAAATTTAATTGTAATGGCAGCTGTTTGTAAATGGAACTATGCACCTTCTAAAAGACTTCATATCCCACTGACACTTCATACCTCACCACTGATATCACAACTGAATCTAAAATGATTTTGCATATTTCTGCATGAACACTGAAGAATCACACTTAACATTTTGTATTGCCAGTGTATGGACCTAACAGAAATAAGCAGAAGCTATAGAATGGCAGCTTGTTGTCCCATGTAGGAAATGTTGTCTAACAGAGCTATGCAAATACTATAAGATCTAAGATTTCGAATTTTCTTAAGAGACTAGAATCTGTAGAACAAATTCATAAACAGAATGAGAAATTTGTATTTGAAGTTCACATTCTTTCTGGCGCTGCAATTCTGGGATACGATGCAATATCCAACTATTATTTACTTTACTTAACCTTTTATTTTCCAGGATTGCATCTTGATAGTGACAATGCAAAGAAAAGTGGCATCATAGCACCTGCCATCCAGGAATTATTCTGTCTACAATCATATCATCATGTGATATGTTTACTTGGTCAGAGCAAGATTTTATGGAAATGCTCTCTGTCTGTGGGTATTAGGGATGGGTGCTAGGAAAAATAGCTAGGAAGAAGAAAGAAGGGTATTGGAGCAGTTAGTCCAAAAAGGTTAGATGAGTAGATGAGAGAGAAGAGAAATCTCAAAGAACTGGCGAGATGTTGGTAGGTGGTGGGCTCGGGCTGGGGCTAGAGAGTCAGAGATTGGGCACAGTGACCGCAAGGACTGTTTCACCAATGATGCATCATTAGATGTTTACTAACTTCATTCTATCTTGATGATACCCACATAATTTCTAGTGTCTTCACAGTGGTCCTGGTCTAGCATTCAAATGGATTAAATAAAAATATTAATATTTCAAAAATGCATTGGTCACTAAAAGCACTTAAAATGACTATCTTAAATCCCTCCATAGAAACATCTCTTTGCCTGATTAGTGTATGATGACACAACTATGGAGCAGTGCATTCCAATTTATTACTTATTTGGAAACAGAAAGATAAAGCATTTCTCTCCCATGCATTTGGAATATTCCTGTTTATCTTTGATCCCAGGCCCAGCTCTATTGATAATGTATACAGATGTATTTGGTAACTGACTCACCATCTCTGAAAGTTCACTTCCTGATGAAATCTAATAGAGTTGGTTGGAGGGGTGTGTGAGGATATAAGTATGTGGAAAACAAAAGGAAATTTTGGAGAAGATCTTACACTAAATACTTAAGATCCCACAAACTCTTCTTTTTCCCAAAGGATGGCTGAAGATAGTTTCAAGTGCTGTCCAATTCCCAGTAGAGACACATCAGATCCTTGGGGCACACACTCCTGCTTTGGTACCTAGTCTGTCTGCTTCGATATTTCATGGCCAACATTTCTGTCCACAGAACACATGTTGCTTCTCTTCTTGGACAACTAAAATGCCAAGGGTGCTCTCCCTGCCACATTGTGACCCCTGCCAGAGTTTCCTTCAGAAAGCTCAGGTTCAGCATGCCACCTTCCTCTTGCTATTTCCTATTCCCTCGTTGCCTGAAGAATGAACCCAAGTCCTAGCAAAGTATCCCTGAGGTCTTCAGAAACTTGGTATCCTTTCTCCCAGTCATGTAAACTTGAGCTTCACTGGACTGTTTGGGGTTTACCATAAAATCTCAGTCCCTCTGGTCTTGTTATTCTTTGTCTTTTCAGTAGTTGTGACTTTCACGGGGTCATCAAATCAAGAATTAGGGGTGCATGTACCAGGTAAGATTTACCCACCCCTTGGCAATGAAGGTCCAAGGACTAGGCCAGGCATGGCTTCATAGACTCTTTGTCATCTCTCAGGGTAACTTCAGCTTCCAACCCACTGCATCCCATAATATGTACAATATGTATTTCTACTAGGTATGCTCAGTCATCCCAAAATATTCCAGGGGTCACCCAGAACACCAGCTGTCTAGGATGCATAATTATATTACTGCCATGGCCTCATCTGAATCTTTATGCTAATTTACCACAATTGGTCTTGGCTGTAAGCATAGGTTCTTCTTCATTCTTTCTTTCCCATCCAGATATTTTCTATAGTTAGTATAAACCAGTACCCATAATTCCCAACACACTTCACTCACATTTCTTCTTCTTCTCCACTTTTTTTTGTTGCTGGTTGTTAACAGCCTTGACATCACCAAGGTCTAGCTCCACAGGCACTATCTCTAAAAAACTTCTATGATTTCTCCTCATTGGAATCAATTTGCCTTATGCCCCCACAATTGTATTTGTAGTTATAATTTGAATTTTCACTATTGATAGTGTATGTGTTTGTTGCACTGCCCACTTTGATTCTAGTTCCTTCGAAAAAGAATATATGTCTTTTTGTCATATATTGCTGTCTTTATGGCAGTGTTTAGTATATATTAATACAAGGCTTTAAACGTAAGCTTATTTAATTGAATTAAAAATACACTAAGAATAAGTTATACCATTAAGTTATAGTAGGTGATCATGGCTATGATAAGAGTAGAGACTAAGGGATGGCAAAGTTCCTGCTTTTAAAAAAGAAAGAGAGAAAGAAGGAGATGGTAAAAAACTGTGGATATACAAGCACATTTTACAGTTTTTCGAGAAACACTGCTCTTGCTCAAACCCCAACATCTGTGATTTTAGTGCTGTCAATTTGGGAAATAAGAACACAGAATGAGGGTGTAACAAAGGCAACAACAACAACAAAAAACCATTTTAACTTCTCTAAAGTATATCTTGGGTCATATATAGCAGATGATTATTTCTGTTCTCTATTGGCTGCGAACAACAATCTTGAACTTTATCTTCTGAATGAACCAATAAATAAATGTAGATACTTAAAAAATAACACTAGTTTGTTTTTAAAACTGAGAATCCAGATTGATAATTAAGAAACAATAAGAAATTTAAGTATCCAATAAAAACAACATATGAAGCAGTCTGGAGGATTCCTTCAAGATCCTACAGCTGCACTCTACTCAGCTTACCGTGCATAAACATTCATTCCATGCTTTGTGGTGATAGAGGGCATCACAGCCACAGGAAGTGTGCCTCATTACATCACTTTGATTATCCACCCACTGTAGGGCCAAGTGTACAGCTGATTTTCTCAGCATGGCTGGCCCTCTATGGACTCATTACAGATGTCTCTTCTCTTGCCCCATGGAGCACTTACTTTGCAATTTTTTGTCTCCCTCTGAAGCATTCATAACATCTGACAACATATGGTGAGTATGAATTGGCAGGGCATTTGTTTCTACTTGCACATGTTGGCAGATTTATAAAATCTCCACCTGTTTTTCAGGTTCACTCCAGACCACATCTGCCTGGTCTCTAGTAATACAGAAACCCAGCCATTTGCAAGAAACACGTAATACTGAAAATAACAGCACCCTTTTAAAATACTTTTAATTGTGGCAAAATACACATAACCATAAAATTGACCATTTTAACAATTTTTAAGTGTACAGTTCAGTGGTATTAGCTACATTCATATTGTTGCAGAACATTTCATCTCGCAAAACTGAAACTCTATACCCATTAAACAACAATGCCCTATTTCTTTCTCTTCCTGGCCCCTGGAAACCACCATTCTACTTTCTGTCTTTATGAATTTGACTACTAGGTAGCTCGTATAATTGCAATCACACAGTATTTGTCTTTTAGTGACTGTCCTATTTCACCTCGTATGATGGCCTCAAGGTTCATTCATGTTGTAGCCCGTATCAGAATTACCTTCCATTCTATGACTGAATAACATTACATTATATATACATATGTATCATTATATATATAATACATATACTATACGTATAGGGTACCACATTTTGTTTATCCATTCATCTGTTGATGAGTATTTCCACCTTCTGACTGTTGTGAATAACACTGCTATGAACATGAGTGTACAAATATCTCTTTAAGATCCTGTTTTCTTATAAAATGACTTCTTTGCCTTTGGGTACACTGATAGCCTTGACTTCAGAATGACACAATTTGTCTATATAACAAAAAACACTTGTACTCCCTAATTTTTTTGAATAAAAAGGAAGACACCCTGTTTTCAATTATTTTAGGTATATAACCAGAAACGGTTATATGGTAATTCTATTTTCAATAGAGGAACCACCTCTATTGTTTGGGGAAACCACCATACTCTTTTCCATAGTAGCTGTGCCATTTTACATTCCCACCAGCAGTGCACTAGTGTTCCAATTTCTCCATATTCATGCCAATTCTTGTTATTTTATGTCTTTTGAGAGTAGCTATCCTAATAGATATAAGATGGGACACCGTACCTTTTTTTTTTTTTTTTTTTTGAGACAGAGTCTTGCTTTGTTGCCCAGGTTGGAGTGCAGTGGCATCATTATAGCTCACTGCAACCTCAAACTACTAAGCTCAGGAGATCCTCCAGCCTCAACCTCCCACGTGTCTGGGACTACAGGTGTGTGCCATCATGCCTAGCTAATATTTCTATTTTTGGTAGAGATGGAGTCTTGCCATGTTGCTCAGGCTGGTCTCGAGCTCCTCTCCTCAAGCAATCGTCCCATCTCAGCCTCCCAAATTGCTAGGATTATAGGCGTGAGCCACTGTGACTGGCTGCACACTTTTAATTTAGGCTTTTTTCCTCAAGAGCTCACAGTTCTAAGTCTAAAGCAAGTTTTAAAATTTTTTAGGAAGCCAGGAAATATATTCATTCCAACTAGCATAAAATGATTATTTGGGGGCAAATAATCCTCTAGAGAAAACATCTTTTAATACTCTTCTCATTTTTAACTTCACATCCTTTAATTGAAATAAATGGGGCACTGAATGTAAGAAGTAATGGTAAAGGAAAATTGTGCAGAAGGGGCAGATGTTCCTCAGGAAGTTGGAGAATTTGAGTATAAAATACAGGCACAAGGTCAGAAACCAGACTCAAAAGAGAGGAGGCTTGTTGAAGCTTGGCTTAGAAGTTCGTGCCTTGTCAGACCCACAGGGTGATCAGTCAAATGCTATTCTCATACCACTTTCCCTGGAAAGGGGTTTGGTGGCAGACCCCAAGCAGAGGATTTAGAAACTTCATGACACAAAAGAAGCTAAGTGAAGCAGTGGCCGTTATCAGTAATCAGTGAGCCACATTCATTTCTCTCCGCTGAGTGTCTGGCAACAAGCAGCAATCAGCCTTGGAAGAGGGAGGAGACCTTGTTTGTATAAGCAAGTCCTGGTTCAGAGGAAAGTGTAGAACCTTTAGGATTAATTGTGTTTGAAGGTGTAAAGCTAGCAATAACTACAGCAACTCGTAGATGGTCCTTGGGGATTTAAATCTTTAAGCAAACATGGGTACCCCACAGAAGCTTGTAGAATGAATTGTGGGGCAAAATGGCCAGGCACTAAAAATTACCAACTTTTCTTTTTGTTCCATCCCCTGTCCCTCCTTTCCTCACCCTAATAGTCATAAGTCTAATGGCAACAAAACATGGGTTTTATATTTAATGGTTAAAAAAATATGAAGATTCAGATGGCACATATTCTACTTAATATTAATATATTGATTTCAAAACACAGCTCTGGAATTAAATTGCCTTAGCATGAACTCACAATAAACTTAAAAAAATCAGAGGCTATAGGACTAAATGAAAAGAATAGGAATATAGACACAGATTAAAATCCTGCCTGTATTATTACCTATGTGACCTTGAGTAGGACATTTAACCACTTTAAGCCTCAATTTCTTCATTTGGAAAGTGAAGCTAATAAATAATGTATCGTGAAGAGGAATTGTGAAGATTAGAAATGACAGGCACAAAACTTTTCAAATACGTCTCATGTCAGTTCAACTTAGAATTGTTGAAATGGGTGGGACCTTTCAGCCGGAACCACCATCTTCTAGTAATGCACCAAAATGACCAACACAGAGGAAAAGAGGAAATATCTGTTCTCTAGGCCTTTTAGAGAACATGGCGTTGTTCCTTTGGCCATAAAAATGGGAATCTATTAATACAAGAAAGATGATATTGTAGACATCAAGGGAATGGGTACTGCTCAAAAAGTCATGCCCCACAGATGTCACCATAGCAACACTGGAAGAGTCTAACTGTTACCCAGCATACTGTTGGCATTATTGTAAATAAACATTTATTGTAAATAAAGTTAAGGGCAAGATTCTTGCCAGGAGAATTAATGTGCGTATTGAGTATATTAAGCACTCTAAGAGCCAAGATAGCTTCCTGAAACATGTGAAGAAAAAGAAGGAAGCCAAAGAGAAAAGTACCTGGGTTCAACTGAAGCACCAGCCTGCTCCACCCAGAGCAGCACATTCTGTGAGAACCAAAAGGAGCCTGAACTGCTGAGACCCATTCCCTATGAATTCACGGCATGGTAGGTGTAGCACACTTTGTGAGAAGCAGGGTAAAGGAGCCTGAGGTGCTAGAATCTGTTCCCTATAAATTCATGGGAAATAAAAGACCCCTGGACTGTATTAAAAAAAGAAAAAACAATTGTCGAAATGGGGTTTGGAAATGTCCTATTTAAAATTGTTTTGGATTGCAAGCTAGAGGGTCACTAGATTTCTTATGTAATAGCTATTAATTTCTCTTTTGTATAAAAGTATAGATGTATATAGTTCAAAAGTTATATATATGTGTGTGTATGTACATATATATATATATATACACATAAATGATATATCTTTTGTTTGGACAGCAATATGCCTAGATAATATTTGTGGGTATTTTTATTTATGTGTACTTTCTTATCCAAGAAAAACAATTCCAAAATTCTGCCCAGTTATACAACTCACTGGTCGGATTCCTGGGTGGTGCTTGGTTGGTTCTTACAGTTCAGGATTAGCTCCTCACAGGCCCACACAATTGCACCCAATATGCTGCAGTGGCAATAGTAACATCTTAAGTTCTCGCAAGACTCCCATTTGGAAACAGGGTCACACACCACAGGCACTAGGCTGCAGTTACGATCAAATCTCATTAGACAGGAACTGGGTGGACTTCCTGCCTGGTGCTGGCCCTTCCACCGGCTCTCATGACCCATTGCTTTGATTTCTGCCAGTTTGAATCCTGTCCATTTCCAGACGCATTTTGTGTGCTGTGTGTGGTTGACATTTTGGTGTCCCATAATAGTGGTATATGCATGTCCCATGCTCAGAGTTATGACAGTGGCAGCTCTAGGATTAGCTTTACTAAAAATTGTGCATTAAGTAATTGCAATTATCAATCAATAACTAAAGATTTTATTCTGCACCTAAACAATGTCTGAAATTAAAAAAAATTAAAGATTTTAGATTTCAGTTTTGTGATCATTGCAAAAAACAATGCTGAGGACATAAGTGTTGCAAATATATTTCAAAGAGACCTATGTGAAGAACTTGAAACTGCCTCTTTGATCAGATTTTAACATTGCTCTATCAATGTTTAACATGCCACTGAACAAAAAGTCCAAAGATGGGCAGTTCCAGGTTGGGTGATTGTATACACAATCCTTCAGGTGGTTTTCCCTTTTCCCTTCTGTTGTTCTCAGGGCACTGTTGGCATCCACCTTTGTGGCTTTTTCTCTCATGGTCACAAGAAAATGCTGCAGCTTCTCACATAAAATCTTCATAAAACTTCGTTGAGAAATGGAGAAAAGGTGAATCTGATTTCAAGAGCTTTTTTTTCTAAGTTTCTACCTGGAATCATTTTCCTTTAGTCTGAAGAACATCCTTTAACAGTTTGTGTAGTGCAGGGCTGCTGGTGCCAAATTCTCTCACTTTTTATAGGCTAAGACTAACTGTATTTGATCTTCATTTTTTTCCACCTACATCTTTAGATTTGCAATTGTAAGTTCATAGTTTTGGTTTTTTTTCTTTCAAAAGCAATTTCAATAATATTATCCTATTGCTTTTTGACCAGCATCATTTCTGGTTAGAAAAGTATGATAATTCTCACCATTGCTCCCTTGCACATAATGTGTCTTTTTATTTGGCTGTTTTTAATGTTTTTCTTTATCACTGGTATTCCAAAATTTAATTATATTGTGCTTTGGTGGAATTCCATGTTTTTTTAGATTGGGGTCTGTTGAACTTCCTGGATCTGAGAATTTATATTTTCCATAATATTTGGAAAACATTTGGCCATTATTTACTAAAATATATTTTTCTGTGCTCACACTTTTCTGAAACTCCAGTTACATCCGTGTTAAACCTTTGAAATTGTCCTATAGGTTATTGTGGCTCTGTTTGGTTTTTTTCTTTGGTTTGTTTTGTTTTCTCAATTTATTTTCTCTCTGTGCTTTGATTTGGGTAGCTTCTATCATCCTATCTTCAAGTTCACCAGTCTTTTCTTCTGAGGTGTCTAATTTTGCTCTTAAGCCCATTGAGTGAATTTTTAAATATCAGAGGTGGTATTTTTTTAAGCTCTCTTAGTTCCATTTGTTCTCTTTGTTTATCAGTTATTTTTATACATTCCTTTTTTCTTCATCATATTCATGTTCTTTAATCTTGAAAATATTTAAAAGAGCTGTTTTTAAAGAGTTTGCTATTTCTAGGTCAGTTTTCACTGATTATTTCTTGCTTTTTCACAAGTCTAAAAATTTTCAGCTGGTTGCTGGACGTCATTATTTTTACCTTACTGAGTGTCTAGATTTTGTTGTCCTTCTTGTTTTTGTGTTTTGATATGGCGCATCTGGAATAGCCTTTATGGTATGACTAGCTTAGCCCCAGTAGAGTAGAAGTCTCTTTATTGTGGCCAGAATTATGTTTTCTCAGCCCTAAATGAGCTCTGAGAGTTTCTCAGTTTACAGTTCCACAATATTTTTTCTGTTCCCAGCAGTTTTGCTTTGCCTGACTTCATGGAGTCTCGCTCTACAAACGCACAGTTCAGCATTCAGCTAAAGGATTGGGTGACCCCATGCAGGTTTCTGGAGCTCTTTTTCTGCCTAACTTCCTCCTCTCCATGACCCTGTGCCACAAACTTCAGCCCCCTCAGCCTCTCCAAATTCTGGTCTCCATTTCTTCAGCCTAGCAAAACTGCCATGCTTGACTTGGATTCCCTTTTCCATATGATGTGCAATAAATGGTACCAGGTAGAAAGCTGGAATAATTATAGAGCTTATCCTGCATGTTTCCTTTCCTTCAGGCACCATAATCTTACACTTCCAATTGCTCAATGTCTGAAAACAGTTGTTTGATGTATGATATCTAGTTTTCTCTTTGATTACGGGGAGGAAGGCTAGTACAGTACACTTTACATATCTTAACACTTGCCTACTAATATGCACACATACTTGCATAATCATTGTCTACCTACCCACCTACCACCTAGACATAGAATGTTCTGGTTAATAGAAAATTATTATCATAGGTTTACTCTACGTAAACACAATCTAAATAAAAAATACATGATTTTTGAACAGCGCATACATGAAAATGAATGATTTTATCTTAATTCATTTTCTCTCCCTTATCTCATTTCGGATACAATCTAGAAGTTTTCCAGGTTGCTAGCATAAGGAAATATGAATCCTACATCCCCATTGCCATCTTTTCCATCTACTGTGAGAGGAGGGATTCTACAAATGTCACAGACCTTCTCCTTTCCTGTCTCTGTCCTCTTTCATGTCCTCACACATGGCCTCTTTCATCTTCCAAACTTCCATCTTTCTTGAATTCTCACCAAAGAATCTCAGAAAAATTCCTTCATATCTTTTTATTCTCTTTTCATATTATTTATAAATCCAGAAGTGATTTAAATCACTGATTATAAATGCAATAGTGCTAGTATAAGTATAAAAATCAAAGTTACACATTTTTTAAAGGAAAATAGACTTAATAACACATTGCTTACAACACATTCCCCTGCCTTAGTCTCTAAGGCCAGAGTTTCATCTCATCCCCTGAGTACCAAAGTGCTGTGTCCTCAGTGTCTGGTGGATGCTTCTTGATGCTTAAATGAGTTCAATGTACGCTAAGATAGGCAAGAGAGAGGCAGAAACGCACAGGTGGACTTGTTTTCATAAACAGGAATGAGTGTGCCTTCTCTGTCTGGCCTTCAGGGATTCAGCCCCACCCTCTTCCTCCATGCTCCCCCAAATGAAGTGTCATCACTTCCCCAAGACCTCTCATTCAGAGCCATCTCACAGGAGTTTCTCAGATCCTCCTTCCCTCTTGCCTGAAATTCTTTCCTCTCTCCCTAAAAAGCTATTCTGTGGGTTCATGCTGCTGCCTCCTCCAGGAAGCCTTCCCACAGTAAGTTATGTCCTCACTGGACTCTCTCTTCTCAATCTTTTACTCCTTACTTACCTCAGGTGATGGGCACTCCCTTACATTGTTATGATCATTTGTGATTTTCAATGTAAGTTCCTTCACATGCCTTAGCTTATGCGATTGATATTAATACTTCTAGCCAGGCGAGGTGGCTCAAGCCTGCAATCTTAGCACCCTGGGAGGCTGAGGCAGGAGGATAACTTGAGCTCAGGAGTTCAAAACCAGCGAGCAAGAGTGATACCCTGTCTCTACTAAAAATAGAAAAAATTAGCCTGGCATGGTAGTGCACGCCTGTAGTCCCAGCAATTCAGGGAAGCTGAGGAAGGAGGACCCCTTGAGCCCAGGAGTTTGAAGTTGCAGTGAGCTGCAATGACACCACTGCACTATAGCAGGGGTGACAGAACAAGACTCCGTCTCAAAAAATAAATAAATAAATAAATAATATTTCCATGTGTACAGAACTCATCTTCTCAAAGATCCCTGATCTTTTCTTAAAAACAGGGTTTATAATTTATGCTTCTTTGCATCACACAGAGCATTTAAATCTGTTTCTCAAAGTGGGATGCTTTTAGATCACCTGGAGAAGCTGTTACAATGCTGGTTCCCAGATTCCAGCTCTAGGTAGTCTATGCTCCTAAGTCTGGGTGGGGCCCAGGGGTAAGCTTTTTTCAAACCACCCCTCTGGCCACCAATGCCCATGATTCTCATGCTAACAAAGTTTGAAAAGCACTGATTAGTTCAATGTTAGTTGTAAAACAGTGCTGAACACATATAAATTAAACAGAGTTGGAAACATTCTCATCAGACCTGGAACATTTCTAATTTCTCATTAGAACTGGGGGGAAGGGAGGGCCCACATGAAGCGCAAGGGACCATATGCTCATAAGTTACAATGCGGGTGTTTTAGTTATTTTATGTAGGCTCAAATAGACTCTATGATCCACATGAATAAGGTGGATATGAATTTGAGAGACATGGATGCTATGTGCAGAGAGGTCAAGTAATTTACCCAAAGCCCACAGCACCTAGTGAGTAGCTGAGCAACATTTGAACAGAGACACAATTGCCCCATGGAAAAGGGAGCAATATGTTGTTTACTTCAGTAAAAACAGAGAGAGTAGATGCCTAATAATAGTATTTATTTAATGATGGAACAAAAGCAGGAAGGAACTACCTGGGCAACTTAAAGTTGTGTAATTCCATCAATTCCCTCAGTAGGAGACAAATGGGGGCTCCACCTGCCCAAGGTAATATGCTGTGCAGTGCTGCAGACTGTGGCTTCTTGTACACCTGAAAAACGTGTTAAAAAATGGCAATTCTCAGGCCCTGGCCCTGGAAATTCTGGAGTCCCAAATCAGAAAGATGCTGCCATCATCTCAAGTGGCATGCAGTGAATGCCTGAGGGCTTGGAGAATGTGGCCCAGGGTAACAAGTTAGCCAAGGTATGTCAGTAGCCCCACAAAGATGAAAGACAGTGCTGAGGCTCAGGGATTAACTTATTTTTCCTATGTTCTCTTCTCCTTGGGTACCTGCCAACCCACTGTGACACCTGCAGCCTCACCCTCTCCAGCTGGACTCACCTAGGGATTTTCTAAAGCACCACTGTCGGGGCCCTGCCCCAGACCCACCTGAATCTCCTGGGGTTAAGGCTGAAGGTGGTAGAACACATAGGAAGATCCCAGTGAGTTCTTATTTAATATTTTGATCAGAGTTGAGAATAACCATCTGTGACTATGGTTAGCACAAGGGTGAGCTACAATACAAATTGTACATGAATGAGGCAAGTTGTGAAGACATCACCTCACAGAGGCTCCAAGAGCCAGTGTTACTGTTTCAATCTATGTGTACCCTCAGGCTTAAGGCATGCCCTTGAAGTTTCTCAGATCTCTGCAGAGACACTTCCTTCTTTCCCCTCAGTTTCTGGTCAAATATACTTTCTTTCCTAATTTGGAGCCTTAGGCCTTTGCTTACAAAAATGCACGGGCAAGTCCTTTGTTTGGAAAACTCATTAGTTTGCTCTTTCCCAAAAGCCAAGGTTTCCTTTGTCAACACACCCCTGGTCCTGAATCACATTCTTTCTAATCTTTGTCTTTTCTGCTTTTCTACAGACCTCAGAACCTTTCCTCTCAGTAGGAAAGCAGGATAGAGGAGTGGTTCAGAATATAGGCTTCAGAGTTATATCTGAGTTCAAACTCTGGCTTTGCCACTTCTATCATGTGATGGGGTAAATAATCTATCTATACCTCAATTTTCTTATCTTTACAATGGGCATAATAAAATAGACCCTACTTTAGAGTTGTTGGGAGGATTAAGTGAATGAACTAGCTAGCACCTGACAATACTAAGTGCCCAACAAGCCTCACCTGTCATAACTGTTACCCAGCCCCACCCCACTAAGACCTGCTTTCCCTTCATCTTTCTTCACGGAGTGCCAGAGCCTTCCTGGGAGAATGCAACAGAACCTGATTGAATCCCTACCATATGTCAGGCCCTTTACATCTACCTGTTGTTAACACCTCACTGATTTCATGATGTAGGTATTAGTCAACCAACTGAAGGATTAGGAAGCCAAAGTTCCAAGAGCTTGGATCAGTGAGAAAACCCAGGCCTGTGTGAGCTTCAGTAAGCTTGCCTTTCGATGAGGTCAGGATGCCTACACAAGGCAGAGTCCCTGGGAACATTAGCGTGGCAAAGACTGTTCCTTCGAGTTTCTTCCCTGCATGTTTGAGCAAAAAACTCCCACTACCTTTTCCCACCCCCACCTCCATCACTTTCACATGCACATTATCATAGGCTCTTCTTACTGAGGACTGAATGTTTGTCCTCCAAAATTCGTATGTTGAAGCCTAATCCCCAATGTGAGGGTATTAAGAAGTAGAGCCTTGGGGAGTGATTAGGCCATGAGGGTGCAGCCCTCATGAAAGGGATTCATGCCCTTATAAAAGAGGCCAAGAGAGCTCTCATTTCTTCCACTATGTGAGGACACATAGAGAAGGCACTGTCTATGAACGAAGAAGTGGCCCTCATCAGACACAGGGTCTGCTGGCACCTTGATCTTGGACTTCCAGCCTCCAGAGCTGTGAGGCTTAAACATTTGTTCATTGTTTAAGCCACCAAGTCTATGGTATTTTATTATAGCAGTACAAAAGGTCTATGTAGCTCTCCTAGGTTAAAGGCTGCTCAAATGACCTCTGGTTTTTAGTAAGGAGATGGAAGACACAGGATGAGAAACAGACGTTCCAAATTTAGAATATTGAGCAAGAAGCCACTAGAGAGTGTTTGTTGTCAAATATAAAACAGATCTTTCTATAAAGATAGAGAAACTTTCCAGATATATTTCCTCTATTGTTCCAGCATTCTTTATACCATCATTTCATTAAAATACGTACATAATGTTATATTGGCAAAATGCCTGTGACCAAACTTAGCTACACAATAAAACTCCTAACCAAGTTCTTACACTGATTATTTACATTCCTAGTAATTTTCACTAAAACCTAATTCTGACCAGCAGTATCTTAGCAAATGCTCAATTTCAAAGATCCAATGAAAGCTTTTATATGAACGTCCTTTGTGAAAGACGTTTGCTCACACAGAGTGTAATGTCAGTGTCAAAAACTGATGTAAATGATTCCAAATAAGCCAATGTCACTTATGCTTTGATTTTCTTCCTGCTTATAATATAAAAAGAAACTACTGATTTCATAGTTTGTGATGATTTTCCCTGTTACTGGATAGTATTAACAAATTACCATAACATGGGGTAAAATAACTCTCAGCCAGACTTAATTACTCTCTGGAATCACTCACCTCGTCTCCAAATTTATTTATTTATTTGTTTATTTATTTACTTATTTTGTCTTAGAAAGTCTTCCGGTCATCTCTAAATTTAAGAGCTCTAACTTTTCTTCCCCTGACTGATTAGTACTGCAATTTATACTGCTAAATCTTAATAGGGAGTAGTAACACTGCTCCCATCTAAGCAAACAATCCCATCCCAAGCTTCTTGGCTTACTTATTTTAAAGCTTGTGGATCTATTTCAAATCATAACTATTTTTGAGATGAAAACAATCTTAGTAATCATTCATCTCTTCCTCTCTATTCCTATCTCCACCCAATACCTTCTCTTTCCTTTTTTGAGCACAGACATAACTTGCTCAAGGTCAATTACTACACATTGAAGAAAGGAGCTAAAACTGGAAATCAGACCTCTTATTTTTTATTTTTGAGACAGAGTCTCACTCTGTTGCCCTGACTGGAGTGCCATGGGGTCAGCCTAGCTCACATCAACCTCAAACTCATGGGCTCAAGTGATCCTCCTGCCTCAGCCTCAGCCTGTAGCTGGGACTACAGACATGAGCCACCACGCCCACCTAATTTTTTCTATTTTTGATAGAGACGGGGTCTTGCTCTTGCTCAGGTTGGTCTCGAACTCCTGAGCTCAAACGATCCTCCCACCTCGGCCTCCCAGAGTGCTAGGATTACAGGTGTGAGCCACTGCGCCTGGCCTGGAAATCTAGACCTCCTGAAAACTGTTTACTATCATCCACTGTTGCTAATTACTAGATTAAGGTAATGAGCCTCATAATGCCATGCATGTAAAGAAATACCACATAACATGTCATATAATAGCTATTCAAGAAATTCTGGGCTGGGCGCAGTGGCTCACGCCTGTAATCTTAGCACTCTGGGAGGTTGAGGTGGGAGGATTGCTTGAGCTCAGGAGTTTGAGATCATCCTGAGCAAGAGTGAGACCCTGTCTCTACTAAAAATAGAAAAAAATTAGCCGGGCATGGTGGCACATGCCTGTAGTCCCAGCTACCTGGGAGGCTGAGGCAGGAGGATCACTTGAGCCCATGAGTTTGAGGTTGCTGTGAGCTAGGCTGATGCCATGGTACTCTAGCCCAGGCAACAGAGAGAGACTCTGTCTCAAAAAAAAAATGAAAGAAATTTTGGCTACTACTACTATTAGTGTTAAGGTATAACATAAACTTGGCTTATGCCTGATTCACAGCTTAATACCATATTGATGGCACTGGCAAACAAGGTATATAAGTGTCCTTTTTAAGATGGAACAGAACCATAAATCCCTCTCAGGGTGAACTGGCTTGCTTAAGGGGTAGTAATATTTGGCACAGGTTGGGAGGGTTTGAGGAGGTGGTTGGGAGGATGTCCAGAATTTATAACATTATGTTCCACTATTAATATCAGGCTCTTCACCAAGAAAAGTATATTTCTTTCATCTTGGTAATGTGCTCAAAGAAAGGGGAAAAGGGCCACTGAGAATACTCACAATCATGGATTGGTGTCAAAAGCATCTCTTCTTCTGCTGTGGGGTAAGCACACTCTCATACAATCATAATCTGTATGTTAGTTTCTTACATTAAGTGAAGCAGTACTCTTTGCACAGAGGTGACTTACAATTACTTTCCATGCCAAGAAGAATGTGACCAGAAGAGGATGATGTGCAGTCTTGTTCTGGACAGTGACAGAACATGGGAATGGATGCTTTGGGGAAGATTGGTTTCAGTATCTTTCACCAATTTTGTTTTTATAATTTTCCAAGTCTAGAATGTGGAAAGTCTTTGGATTCACTGATCCTTGGGGAAGAAAAGAAGTTCCCTCTAAGGGGAAAACAGAACCTCCTAATGATACCTTTGCTTGCCCTCATCTTCTGCCCATCATTCTGGTCCACTTCCCTGCATAGTACTCCATCACCATGACTTACTGCACTGGGAAAAAGGGAGCGGGCAGCAAGGGAGGACTAGCCATCATCACCACCAGGCACGGAGCCTGTCCTTTAGTATGTGAGGGTCAGCGAGGAAGCTTGAGAAGATGATACTAGAATCTCCTCCCAATCGAAAAGTCTATGGTGCAATCAATATAAGTCAAATCCTAAAATGTAACTGCTCGTGTGGGGAACAGAATTAATTTTTATGCATGAATGAAAGCAAGGACATACTATCAAAAAGGTATGGGTAGTGAGATATCCACAGAAAGCAATGTTTGTGTTTTCAACCATTTAATGAAATTTCTTCAATGTTAGAAAAATGTCTCCACAGGAACAAGACTGGAGCTATCTTTAAAATATCTTTCCAGCAAGATTCTATTTATTAAGGCATCCCATCCAAATGAATATTATACTGCCTTTCACCCGTGAGTTTTTGCTACTTTGGCTTCCAATTCCTTTTTCCACCCTACCCCCTGCATTGCATCATATGGAAAGCACACCCAATGTTTAACCATCTTTTTCTTTTTTATTAGTTTCTTACTTATGCTTTAAGCACGTTTCCATGCCAAACCCATAGACGCTTTATTTTGTGTGTGACAAAACTGTAATCTGACAGATTTCACACTACATTGTTTTTTCAAGCTTGGAAAAACTTTAGCATTGAGTCTCCTGGGCTCTGCATCATGCCTTTGAAGTTTCGTGGGGCATATATGTGTCTTAACTATTTTCCAAGTTGTTGTAATTGGGATTTATGTTATGTTTGCAGGATACTGCCTTATAATAAAAGCATTCTGCTCAAAGTACAATTTAGCACTGCATAGAAGGTGTGCTGTATTCAGAATTGTGATTTTTGGTGGACAAATTGAGGCCATTTGGAAGTGTCTTCCATTTAACTATTACAGGCGATTTTTTCTCTGATGTCACTTGTAGGGTACATGAGAGAATGTTTTATATTCTATGAATGTTGTAAATTTATGGTCTTTTTCCTTTGCCTGGACTCATTTTTACCTCTGAGAGAAATGTGAGAAATGAGTCAGGACCAGGACTCCCAGGACCAGCTGGTTCTCCAGGCTCATGGGATGCTTCTTATGACAAGACCAGGCTCAACACATAAGCTACAAGATCTTCCCTATCAAGAAGCCCACGATGAGTGGTAGTAAATGTAGGTGCTTCTATTACATGCAAATATAATTTTCCCTAACTAGCTATAATGTAAATGGGTTTAAATACCTCATTTTAATGTCCTACATAGTTGATAACCAATAAAGTTACAAAGTGAAAGAGAAGGAGAGCAATAGCAAGTGAGCAGTTCCTCGATGAATCAGGTACTGTCTAAATGTCTTTTGACAGCTCTGCAAGGCGTCTGCTACTGTTTCCAGAACACATGGAGATTGAGGTGCAAATGAGGAAGTGGTGAGGCTCACCAGCCCAGGTATGCTGCCTTCAAGTTATCACACTGCCCAACATCTCACATGAAATAACTGGTGATATTTTTCAAAGCATCAGAAAACTCTAAGGAAAGGGCATGAGTCACAGGGTAGTTCCATTACAGGAACTAATTCATTTATCAGTTTGTCCTTTTATTCATCAAGTATTCTCTGAGTCCTGACTCTGTGTTGGGTATCACTGCCAGTGGTAGGGGTACCCAGATAAATAAGATGCTAACTACCCCTGCCATCTAAGAGCACCACAGTCCAGAAAGAATATTACTAAAATATGTAGAATGCTTTTAGGAAATTGGCTCTGGTCTGTTCAGTCCTTATGCAGATGGCTGTTGAGCATTTCATGCCATAGAATTTCTTTGCCAGACCACCTCATGCCCTGGTGAAACACAGGTGCAAGGAGGAGAGGATGCCTGACTGCACGTCTGCTTTGGCCATAGAGCCACAGAAGTCAGGCCTGAAGGGCTCTGTGGCAGACTCTGTGGCGGCTCACTGACCCCACAGTGAGAATCTCACACCCCAGGACAGTAGCTGGCATGCCTGCTCTTGCATTTTAATCTATAGGAAGAGCACTAAAGATAAGCCTGTAAATTACTAACCAAGGAGTTTTATTTTTTTCACCAGAAAGGTTGGAGAAATCTAAGGAAAAAGACTAGATAATCCATCTTATGGAGGCATGCTGTACCAGAGGAGAGTAATAAATTTTCTGTAAGGAAAGTTGTATCAAAACTTAAGATGCTCAAGGAAGAAACAAGCATATCTAGAAAAAGAAACAATTACCAGTACAGGTAAAATGCTTCTATTGGGGGCAGGGTAAAATCTTAAGCTCTGAAATTCATATAATGGAAAATAGATATAACTTTCCATAAAATGTCTTTGTAGTGTTATCTGATGAAAAATACAAGCCAAATGGATCATTCTTTAGAATTATCCTTTTTAGAAATATATAACATTTTAATGTGCAACATATATCATGGAAATAATACAGCTCAAAGCAATTTTAGAGAAAAACAATGGTTATCGTTATGAAAAAAAATTGTCTAGTAAGTAACTTACTGATTTATCCTATAAGACTTTATAAAATTTGTTTGGTGTCATAGAGATAAAACTAACATATGATTTATTCTTTTATCCAGATGCATGTTTTTGTCATGCATGTTAGTATCAGAATGGGATTAAAAGGTTTAAAGGGGTAAAATATTGGATCAGTGGCCAAATTAACCAGTTCCAAACCCAGTAAATCATGAGAATGAATGTTAGAGCTGTTTCTTTTTTATTCTTGGTAGCAGTAGCCAGGAAGGTGACCACAACATTTTTCCATCAACATTAACTTCAAGTATGTTTCTACCACAATTTTAAGTGAAACCTGTCCCTTGAATAATAGGTGAGAAAAATCTAGCTCAATCCAAGTGATCTATTTATAGTTTGTAAACAAGTAGCCAAAATATCTAATTTTGACAATAAAAGGATGATTTTAGCTCGCCTCACAGAAAATATATGATCAAACAATACTGGAATTGAATCTACTAAGTCACTTTAAAAGGCATTCAACATATACAGATTAGATCTCTTGTCTGAACTAGGCTCATAGCTGCCACTGTTGCCAGATTCTTCCTGACAGCTACATTTGGGGGCTGGAGAACAGATCCTCCAGAGCAGCAAGAAAAAATGTTAGAAAACATGCATTCTTCTTGCCCAGTGAATTTTAATTAGGTGCTCAGATTATTACCCAACTCCTTCCCATCAGTAAGGGTACAGATACACTAGTTGGATATAGAGCAGAATATGGCTGCAGACAGAGAAAAGGTTCCTTAATGTGTTTGCCAGCATCAGGATCTGGGATGACTTACAAGGGAAGGAATAAACAAATTCTGAACTGTCATTAGCACCAATAATTCAGCAGAACTTTATTTCTGGTCAAGGTAAGTGAAAGTGATTAGATTTAGCTTCCTTCTTGGAACAACCAAAATTATGTGAAACAGTGATTTGGTAGACATGGCACATCAGGCAGTGAAGACAATAATCTCTGAGGGATGAGAGAAAAACAAGATAATCCCTAAAATGGCCCAAGTTTACGGCATGCAGAAAGTTTTCAGCACTAAATTCTTCCCCTGGTGCTGGGATAGAAACCCAGGAAGAGTCTGGCAAGTTCTTGGAGTTGAAAATTTGTAGCTTGTAGTTGAGGAGTGTTTGGGAAGATCAAGGCAGCTAAATTTTGGATGTAGCAAGAGAGAAGTTACTCATCATATACAAGTAATCTTCAATAAGATTGGTTGATTTGTCATCAGAGAATTTTCAGGCCAGAGGCAGTGGGTTGATATATTTAAAGTGGTGAAAGAAAAAAAAAAACTGTCAACCAAGAATTCTGTATTTGGTAAAACTGACCTTCAAAATTAAGGGAGAAATTAAGACATTCCAAGATAAACAAAAGCCGAGAAAGTCTTGTCCTGCAAAAAAAAAAAACTAAACGGAGTCCTTCAAGTCGAAATGAAAGGACAGTAACTTGAAGCAGTGTGAAGAAATAAAGATCTCCATTAAAGGTAAATACATGGATAATTATAAAAGCTGGTAGTAGTATAATTTTGGTTTGTAACTCCACTAATTTGTTTTTATGAGATTTAGTTTGGATGCTTGTGCCCTCCAAATTTCACATTGAAATTTGATCCCCAGTGTTGAAGGTGGGGCCTACTGGGAAGTGTTTGGGTCAAGGGGGTGGATCTCACATAAACAGATTAATGCACTCTGGTGGGAGTGGTGGTGAGTGAGCTCTCCCTCTGGTTAGTTCCCTCAGAGCTGGTTGTTAAAAAGAGCCTGGCTTCTCCCCTCTTTCTCTCTTGCTTCCTCTCTTGACATGTGATCTCTGCATGTGACATGTGACCCCTTCCACCATGAGTGGAAGCAGCCTGAGGCCCCCACCAGAAGCAGATGCTGGGGCCATGCTTCTTGTACAGCTTGCAAAAACTTGAGCCAAGTAAACCTCTTTTCTTTATAAATTACAGTCTCAGATATTCCTTTATAGCGACACAAAACGGACTAAGACATTATCTTGATTGTGGTGATAGTTTTGTGGATGTGTTTATGTCAAAACTTACTAAACTGTACACTTTAGGTATGGGCAGTTAACTATATGTCAATTATACCTCAATAAAGCTGTTAGGAAAAATAGTACACTAATTATACCAATAATTAGTAACTACCAAGTTTATGAAATTTGTCAAATTTTCTTAGCAGAAAGCTTCCTTAGAGAAACTCTGAAGAGAAAAAAAAACAAAGCATTTTGGTTTACATTTTCAGAGCTGATCTCTCATCCTTGAGTCATGATTACTTGGATACAATAGCAGAAGTTACTGTATAAGCAACATTTTGAACTTTAACAATCCAAGCAGTTATGAGGCAATATATTTCAGTATATTTATTCTCGAAATACTTCATGAGGCAGCCAAATTGGCCTATCTACAATTGAACTGAAAAATTAATGAGGTGTTGCTGTGATCAATTGAAATCCAGAATGTAGATGAGTATCATAACTCCAACAAACAAGATGATCATACTTTGCAATAAAATGTCTGACTGAATACTTTTTTTGTTCTAAAATGCCTTTTCTCAAAAGATCTCTTTAGATTTCATTTTTAATACCCTGTTATCTTAACTTGAACAGTCAATCTTTCTACCACAAGAAATTCTACTGTCACTAATTTGCTATTAATTTTTAAAGCTGAAAGAATCTAAATGTACCATCCAGGAATAGTTTGTGATATGTCCATAAATAATAATCATTTGGAGAAAATTTAGAAAAAACATAATTGTGAACTATGGCTAACCTTTATTCCCCTTCTTATTTTGAAAGACTAAATGTAAAAAGTGTCATTTTTTTCACTTGGCAAGCTTTCACGGGAGCCCAGGGAGTGCTGGATATGGTAGCAGATACTGAGGGAACACAAAGATAAATGAAATGCAGTTCTTGACGTCGAGTTGCCAGGTGAATCCTCTGGCAGTGCTCCTTGCCAAGATCTAAATGCTGTGAATCCAAAAGGACTAGCTCAGTCCACACCCATTAGGTCTAGACCAATCGGCTGCTCCTGACATTATGCCTACAGATGTCTCTCATACAGCTCAGATCTCTGAGCTCCGGGACCTCTATGTGAGAAAGAGGAAAGGCTGGTTCGCCACAAAATTGTTATGCAACTGCGTAGAAGGAAGGGATTGTTCACAAATATTCTAGGGAGGCAGAGGACGCATATATTACATGGGCTTACTATTTTATGAAAGTGATTCTGCTCATTTTGCTCATAAGGGCACAAGTTAGGGGTTAGATAGAATTGAGCTCAAATCCTGGTTCTGTGATTTAATAGACATGTGGCTTTGACATGTTATTTAACCTCTGTAAGTTTCAGCTTTGTTTTTTAAAAAATTATGAGAATTAAAGAAATTAAGAATTAAGAAATACAGTGCACTAAGCATAGTGACTCATACAAAGTAACTGACCAAAAAATGATAGTAATTTCTAAGTGAGGTCACAGCATCTAAAATTATGTTGCCTAAAACCAAAATTTGTATTTTAACTCAAAGTTTAAAAATAAGATATGTGACAAACTATACTTATACATTATCAAAATTCTAATCAAATGCTGAATAACTATTAGGACAAATTTATTTGACAAACACCTCCTCACAGTTCTTAATATGTGCCAGGTATTGTTTTAAGAATATTAACCCCATTTCATACTCATAAAAAGCCTATGGGGAAGGTACTATTATTATTATACTTATCCCCATTGTATGTATGTATATTTAAATTGTACATGTTAGGCCAGGCTCAGTGGCTCATGCCTGTAATCCTAGCACTCTGGGAGGACAAGGTGGGAGGATCGCTTGAGGTCAGGAGTTTGAGACCAGCCTGAGCAGGAGCGAGACCTCATCACTACAAGAAAATAGAAAAATTAGCTGCGGTGTGGTTGTGCATGAGTTTAGTCCCAGCTACTCCAGAGGCCAAAGCAGGAGGATTGCTTGAGGCCAAGAGTTTGAGGTCGCAGTGAGCTATGATGACACCACTGCACTCTAGCACTCTAGCCTGGGTGACAAAGCAAGACCCTGTCTCAAAATAAATAAACAGTATACTTTAAATATGTACAATTTACTATATATCAATTATACCTCAATAAAGCTGTTAATAAAAACAGTACATTAATTCTGCCAGTAATGAATAACTAGCAGGTTTTGAAAACATTTGTCAAATTTTCTTAATAGAAAGCTTCTTTAGAGAAAACTTGGAAGAGGAAAACAAAGCATCTTGGTTCACATTTTCAAAGCTAATCTCTTATCTTCATTGGCAGCTCATTGGTCTGGACACACACACACACACACACACACACACAACTTCAACTTAGTTTTGTTTAGGAATATATTTTGTTTTATAGGGACAATACTAAGAAACAGAATTAAACAGTACAAGATTTTTCCAGAGATAGGACTAATTTTTTGTATCAGTAATACAATGATGTTGGTGAGACTTTTAAGAGAAGACAGAAGAAGAGTTATTTTGTTGGATTGAGTTTTACTAAACTACTACATGCTACGTAAATTGGAAATCAGTAGAAACAGAAAAACATCATGACTTAACCCTCACATATAACAGTTTATTTAACAAAAAAATCACACTGTGTATGCTTTTTACGCAAAAAACTTCAAAAAGAAAAGGCACTAACATTTGTTGATTGACTCCTAATTACCAGGCACTGGTAGCCCATTGTGCACATTATCTCACTAATACTCACCTCTCCACACCACTCTGGGGCAGCTATATTAGTTCCATTTTCAAGACTAAGACCCCCAAATTAAGAAACATTACCCGAAGTCCCTCAACAACAGAAAGCAAACCTTGTGTCTGAAAAACATATTAAATATGAACTGAAATCTCTAATGTCTTCAAAAGTGAAAGCTACTTACTACTTTACCCATGTTTATTTTAGCCATCAGGGATAAAGCTATTTTTGAGTTTCCTAAATAAATAAATTCAAAACCATCATTTTCCTAAAGCAAAAACTAAATATTTGCCAACACTACACTTAAGGAACCATGGCTACATATCTTGCTTAGTTTCTAAGCTAAGCTTGATGTTCAGTAATCACTGGACAAGGACCACAGACCAGGGCAGTGGAAGGGCAGTGGGTGTATAAAAATTGACAGTGACCTTTTAACAAATAATTTGTTCATTCATCTTATGGCCAGTGGCCACATCTGGGGCTTGGATTTTAAGAGAAGGAAGTGTTACATTATTTTGATACAGAAGGAGATAAAATACAAGGGTTTTAGGAAACTTGAGCTTGGAGTTCCTGCGATCCCAATGTGTGATCAGCGGTGTTAGATCCTGAGAGTACCGAAGCCAAAAGAGGCCCATCACAGCCCTCAAGAACCACAACCTAGTGGGGCAGACATGTGCATGAACAGATTACTATGTTTCACTACAGCAGGTGCTAGGAAAGAAGTTTGCATAGGGTAATTGCCTAGGAGACAATTCTTGTTCCTCACAGAAGGAACATGGAAGGTTTCAGAAAGAGGTGCCTGAGGTAGGATTTGAGGGAAGACAAGGAGCCAGTGAGATCAGTAAGCATACAAGGACACTTCCAGGGACGGAAACAGTACAAGGGGTGGAATAGGTTTATGAGCTCAAGGAGCTACAAGTGTTCCCTGAGATGAGGCTAGAACTATTAGAAATGGGGAAGTGAATTTGAGTAATTAAAATGTTCGATGGCTACGATAATAAAAAACAGTGCCTATTTTATAAGCACCCTCCACATTGCCAAGCATTTGGTATACATTCTGTCATATAATACAATGCTCCCACTCTGAGCCAGGAACTATTTTCATTCGGATTTTACAGCTAAGGAAACAGAGGCACAGAGAGTTTAAATGAGGATTTGCCCAGATGCTCTGCCTGGAAAGTAGCAGGGTCAAGACTCAATCCTGGCTGCTGGACTCCAGAAAATGAGCTCATGAGCATTAGTGTAATCCTCTTAAGATCATATTATTAAGAGAATGGAGCCCATTTGACCCTTGATGGCCAGGATGAGAGCAGCTGGGCAGAGCGGCCCTGACCTGTGGGGGCAGGTGTCTGCAGGTGAGCAGCTCTCCTAGCTATGGGCCCTCTGTAATGAGTTGCAGAATTTGGTCAACTGAGGGGCATTCTAGGTGCCCACAGAGAATAAGGCATCTTCTTCATGAAAACTGAAAGAGAAACTCTTCTTGGGAGATGCCCTCAATAGGCAAAAGGAGAGAAATCTGGGTCACAACACGTAATCTGGGCTGAAATTCTGCAAGGGGCAGACAGACAACCTGGGCAAAGATGGGCTGGCTTGGTCAGAAGCTGCAGCTGCTTCAGTACACAATGAGTACACAATGTCAAGTGTGGTGGCTGGGCAGGACACCCCATTGCCCTGGGATCCTGGGTCCACACCACACCCACGTACACCCTCAAGTGATCACAAGGTCCAAATGGATTCAAGGTTCAAGTATTTAAGTTCCACTGCTTTTCCATTTATTGAAGTGTAGAAAGTCAATTAATTTTCTTTTGGCTCCTATTTTCCACCTTTTAGATAAGCACAAGTGAACTCTGAACGAGACCTGTAGAAAAAGTCACTTAATCACTAAGAGTCCTTTCAAAATGCAACTAACAGTTGGCTTGTCATTACTACTACCCACCACCTTTAATTAAACTACACTAGAGATTACTGCCAGTACCATCTTTTAACCATAAGGTGAAGGGAAAGTGTTAACTTGGTTAATTTACATTCCTTAGCATTAAAATGACATGCTTTACATTTATTTTACCCCACACACTAGACTGTTTTCAGATGAAGTTCTTGCCAACTGGTCTCCATTAAAAACGATTTAGTCTTTCTGTGCTGTTTCTGTGTATTAAACCTCAGATCACTCTAAAGCAAGACAGGCACACCCTAGCAATCCTGGGCTAGGCAGCAAAAGTGTATTTGTTTAAATAACCTGGATTATGTAACTGCTTGCAAAGCAGACAGCCGCAGACCTAACAGAAGAGCTGATTGGTTTCTTTCATTTTCTCAAGAACCCACTGGTTTCTCTAAACCAGAAGAAAAAGACATACAGCACAGAGGCCTTTATTTCTCCTTACATATAATTGATATTTTATGACTGTTATAAAAATAGTATAAATATAATAAGTGATGTTACACTTCTAGTGGTTTTTTTTTAACAATTTTTTTCTTATTTGATAGGCTAAACTCATTCTGCTGGAGTTTTAGGTTTTGCTGTTTCTTTTTTTACAATGTTTTAACAGTGAAATAAACATGAGCTTTTTCCTTCACTAAACATAATTCATTTTCTAATAATCATGATTTATTGAAATAAGAGATTAAAAAGGTCACAGGACAAATTATTGTATACTTATTTAAAACAGAACGTTATTTTCACAGAGAATGGCCCAAGAATCTTTCCCATTCCTTCTCATGCTTTCATTTTCAAACCTCACAATTTAAGGGAAAGAAAGCAGCAAAACAATTGAACTTGGTCAACAAGTCTCCACCCTGCGGTGATTCTTGTGAATAATCTAGAGGAAGTTTAGGGGTTGGAATGACAACCAAAGATTTGCAGACACAACTCAAAGAATTAGTCAAAGTCACATATTCATTTCAGTGCTTAACATATGCAAAATGCTCATTAGGGTTGAGAAATAAATGTATGGGTTCCAAGTGTCTACTTATACTATGATGAGAAAAATGACAGGCATTCATCCCAGCATCCTGCCATGCACCACCCTTACCTACTTCAGAACTTTTGCCTAAATTATCCAGATAACTCAAGATAAAAAGCAAACAAAAGAAAAGCCCACTTTTTGTAGAGGATTGTTTTTAGATGAATTCACCTCAGAATTACATTAGGTAACATCTTCACTAGGAAACAGTCTGTGGTGTGTGGCCAAATTATTAAAATTGGCTCTTGATAGAAGTCATCAATGAGTGGAGAAAAATAAATTTATCACACCCAAGTGCGTGCCAAAGCCTCTTGGGGACACACAGAGGTGAAGCACAAGTCGGATCCTCCCAGCTTTGCCCCTGTCCTCTGCTCAGCACACTGTCTGTGCTTTCAGTGCAGAAAGCCCACAGCACAGAAGCTGTCTAACACTCCCAGATCCATAAACTTGGCCAGCCTGCAGGTAGGAAACAGGTGAAGACACGCACACACAGAACTGGGGGAATCTGAACATCAGCACCCAGACTTTAATTCTTCCATTCTTGTCTCCTGTCTTTCAAAATTTAAGGTGTTTGCTGTCTACAGAAATTCCCTGTGAAAAATAAAAGAACTTTAGAAGAGACCACTTACACTTCGCATTAGCTAAGGCAAACTTTGTTTGGTTCACCATTTTTCTTAGGGAGAACTGCCAGAATAACCAGTTATAATAGGGCTCTGTTCTATTAAATGAACTATTTTGAATAGTATATTATTGGTCTTACATTTAGTTGTATGGATTAGTTTTGAAGCGTTACTTTGCTGGATCAACTTCTGAAATGCCATTAATTTTTTTATGGTTACAATAGACTACAGCATTTCAAATTTGGGAAGAATAATCTTTAATTCAGATATAGTGTCTTAGCCTTTCCATAAATACACTCATCACTGTTAAATAATACGTTTTGAATTTTGTTTCAGAAAATATGGTCAAGCCATGCCTGTATGCACAAATGGAAGGGAATCACTAATTCTTACCCTTTCCTAGATAAAAGTACTGGGAAAATTCTACCACAGGTCTGGTTGAAGCTTGAAGGAAGCCATTGGGTTAAAGAAAAAAAATGAAACCCTGATCTGTGTGCACGTAGGCATGGGATTTCAGTTTACAACCTCTTCATGGTGAGGGCATCGAGCCCTAGTAAATTAACATAATGTTGGCCTGGGACCTTGAAACCTCTGTATGCTCCAGCAGAAGCAAGCACTTCACAGCCCTGCAGAGGCTCTTTCACAATCAAGAGAACTTGGGGTTGCAACTTGCTCTCATGAGTTTTGTTTAGATTTAGAAGTATTTGAGTACACATCACAGCATTATTCATGAGAACAAAAATGAGAAATAATCGACATGGTCAAAATTCAGGGACTAAGTTATAACACAGCTACACAAAGAAACACTTAGCAGCCTGTGAAAATCACATTTTGAAAGAACAGTTTATAACATAGGAAAACGCACAACTTCAGTGAGTAAAGCATGTTGTAAAACAGTATGTGCAATATGATTCAAAATTTGTTTTAAAAAAACACATATATGCATATGAAAGATACTGGAAAAATACAGGCCAAAAAGCAATAGTATACATTTCTAGGAGTTAGGATTACATTTTTTTTTTTATGGATTACAAACATTTATTCTACTTTTTAAAAAGCCATTAACCAACTGAAATAATTTGAGGTCCTAAACTAGCTATTCAATAACTTGATAGTGTACATCACTGCAATTTGCTTGTTTCTAACTTGACTGCAGTTATATATTTTACTCAGCCTGCTTCAAAACCAACTGAAGGAAAATAAGTAACAATTATAACTTGTAAAAAGAAAGTACTTTCCGGCCAAGCGCGGTGGCTCACGCCTGTAATCCTAGCACTCTGGGAGGCCGAGGCGGGTGGATAGCTCAAGGTCAGGAGTTCAAGACCAGCCTGAGTAAGAGCAAGACCCCCGTCTCTACTATAAATAGAAAGAAATTAATTGGACAACTAAAAATATATGTAAAAAATTAGCCGGGCATAGTGGCGCATGCCTGTAGTCCCAGCTACTCGGGAGGCTGAGGCAGAAGGATTGCTTGAGCCCAGGAGTTTGAGGTTG
>CAUYRT010072193.1:0-15545 GCA_963574885.1 Lepilemur ruficaudatus
CGGGAGGCTGAGGCAGAAGGATTGCTTGAGCCCAGGAGTTTGAGGTTGCTGTGAGCTAGGCTGACACCACGGCACTCTATCGCCCGGGCAACAGCGTGAGACTCTGTCTAAAAAAAAAAAAAAAAAAAAAAAAAGAATGTGTCTAGCCTAGCATTGGGTACATGATACGGGCTCAATATCTTTCCTCCCATTTTTCTACCCAAACCAGCATTCCAGCCTTGATGGTGGCCTTATCCAACCCTGGACAGTGTGCTCCCACAAACCTGTGATCATAGTTCATTTATCACTTATCCTATTCTGTTTGTATTTTATTTATTATAAGCATATTTACATATAATTGCTATTTTTAGTAATTAATTCTTTCTACACTTCTAGATTTAAAATGCCTTGAGGACAGAGATTTGATCTTCATTTCATATCTCCCATATCATATTCTATCATGTACTGCACATAATGGGAACTCTATAAATGTCTATTAAATTTGATTGAATTGTATAATTTTACAATTTTACAATTATACAATTATCTTATTTTAAAATCAAAAATTCTTTTTGGTCTAAGAATTAAGAGTTAGAAGCAGGACAGAGAATTACCATACTGAAAAATAGGGTATATCCCCTAGTACCCAACACACAGCTTGAAATACAGTTAGTGTTCCCTAAATGTTGTTAATTTGTGTCAGATTAAACACCTACTGCGGTGAATAAATTTTTTTACAGAATGAAATCTTCAAAAACAAGTGTTTTTAGTTGAAAAAGATTTGAGCAAGAGAGGATCTACCCAAATCCATCATTACTATTAGGAAAAAAATGTCCAAAGATGATCAGGCCTAATGCTTTTGAACAGTAAAATTATGCTCTAGAATATGACTTTTTATCTGATTAGGTTTGTATTCTCTGTTTCCACAGAGACTAAAACCTGACAAAATGAGCTTAAATTGCATGCAAGAATGTATGATGACTTTTAGGATGCTTCAGCTAAGATAAACAAATATTGTTTCCAACTTTATTTTTGATAAGCAATATGATGAGCTAACCTTTGAACAGATTAAAAATTAATATAGTCACTCTGCTTATATTTTTTAACTCTTTATCTTGAAAGTAAAACAACCCAAAGTCAAACTTTTACAATAGAGTGTCAAAAGTTATTACTGATGTAACTTTTAACAGTTGCTGCTGATGATTCTTTAAAAGTTTATGGCAAAACGGTTAAAATCAAGAACTGTGGTAGAGAGACCCGAGGTTAAATATTCCGTAGGTTTAGACTTTGATCAGCTTACTTATCCTCCCACACCCTTGCTTTATCACCTGTAATATGACAATAATAGCATCTATCAGAAGGGTTGCTGTGAGAATGAAATGATGAAATGATACCCATCCCAAGGCATTGTGAAAGAAGTGAGTCCTTGATAAACAGTATTTATGATCATGATAATCATTACTATGTAAGTTTACCTAGTTGTAATTATTTCAGTTACCTTTTAGAAACACGTATTCTTTACAAAGCAATCTTCTTTCAAAGGAGGTCCCAAGGCCATCGGAGGCTAGAGCCGCTCCAGCAAAGTCGCAGGATCCTCGCCCCCTCCGGCGCGGTCTCCTTGGCTGCGGACCGGCTCCCGACGCTGTGCGGCTGCCGGCGGTGCTCAGGGGGTCGAGTCCGCGGGAGGGGCTCGGAGCGCGGGCCTGGGGCGGGCACCGGAGCTCGGGCTGCGTGGCGGGTCCTGACCAAGCCGCTCCGCGCTGCCCCGCCCGACCGCCCGCCCGTCGGGATGAGTGACGGCGACAACAGGTGCAGAGCGGCGTCCGCGGCTTCTCGGTAGCCCCCGACTTTGATGCGTCGGGAGTCATAGTTTGACTCTGAAAACTACCTTCTTCTACCTCACACCAGCCTTCGAAGTCGCCCCTCAACCGGCTTCCTGCACGGTAGTAAAGTTTTGAGGTCACCTCAACCTCTCGAAACCCACCGGGCCCAGAGGCCAACTTTTCCTCTTCAAAGTCGAGGAGAGGGAAAGGCGTGCTGTGCATGGAGCTTTGCATTACGGTTCGCTCTCTCCTCCCCAGCCGTCCGAAAGCAGGCGAGAGTGGTCCCACATCCGAGCCCTCAACCCGCACACCCCACGCCTGCCCTGGTTTGCCGTGCGCTCTGCCCTGCCACGTCCGGGCTCGGAAACCGCGGGCCACCGACGAAACTTGCCCGCCCGCGCCCCTCTTTGGCTTGCGGCGCCCGCCCGCGCTGCCGCCAGCGACCCAAGGCGACGGCGCCTGTCCTTCCCCGCCCCCGCCCCCCAGGTGGCAGGTTCAGGCCCCGGGTCCCAGCCAGCGCCTCTGCAGCTGCCACCGCCGCCGTCGCCGCCAGGGGGAGAGAGTCCCAGTCGGGAAAAGTGGAGTGGCTTCCTTGGTGTGAGGGTGCTTTCAAACTTTAGGTTTCTGTTCCTTTCCCCCCGTTTTTGAAGAGCGGAGAACAAGATGGAAACCGAGTCCGGGGCGGTGAGTATGGCGATCAGGGTCCTGAGGCCCAAGGTAACGGGGAGAAGGAGCAATGTGGACCCTGTCCTTGAGTGGCTGGAAGGGCGGTGTGTAGAGCCCAAACGCTCCCTACTCTGTTGGAAGAAACGTGGCCAGGGTGCCTGCACGTCCGTCTGGTTGAGTCATGGGGTCGGGAAGGTGCGGCCACCGGGCCTGTACTGGGCGGAGACGGGCTAGGGGGACCTCAGAAAGAGCGGGGTGGTTTGGAGGCGGCGGGTGGCTGCGCCTGTGCACCTGGCTGGGTCTGGGCAAATAAAGCGCTTTCCCGCCGAAACTGGGCCCGGCCGCGTCGTTGACGCTCGCTCCTGCCGAACTAGGCCCAGCCGCCCATCGTCAAGGAGTGGCCAAGCGGTCGAAACCTCCACTCCCCGACTAGTCACTGGGGGACGGACGGTCTGCGAGACCTGGGCTGGGGCGGGGGGCGTCCTGTGACGCAGGTCGGACCCGCACAGTCTATCACCCGAAGCTAGCCAGAGCGAGCTGGGGCAGGGCCGGGCTGGCGGACTGGGGCTGGGGAAGAGGCCGGGCAGGCCCGAGGGGCCCCGGCATCGTGCCGCCGCGCCCGCCCGACGCCCCGCCGACAGCCAATCAACGCGCGCCACGCGAGGGCTGCGGGGCCACCTGCGCACGAGGCTGACTGCGGGTCGGTGCCGTTGAGGGTTCCCGCCACCGCTGCTGGCGGGTTTGTGGGGCAAAATTTCTCGCTGGTTAGCTTTTTTTTCCCTCCCGCACTTTGGTGGGGAGGGGGTGGATCCCCGTGTCAGTGCCCAAGTTCATGATGACCCGAGAGAACCCGAGGAAGTTGTCGCCGCGGCCATTTCCCCAGGCACCTCGACTTGCTGGCCTCGGAGGGGAAGGAGCGCCGAGGCCGTAACTGCGACGGTTAGCTCGCCCTCTTGCTGTTGTCTTCGTCTGCAAAGTAGATGATAGATTTGGAGCTTAATTCTCGAGGGGAGGTGGCAGCGAGGGCCCGTTACTTTGGAGGAGAATTTTAATAAACTCTTTAGTGCTGGACGTTTTATCAAGCGGAGGACCCTTATTTCTAACCAAATAGCAGCCCCTGTCTAGGTGCTTTAATACACTTGTAAAATTATTGCCAGCGGAATTTGAGTCTTTGTTGTTTAGCTCTATGCATCGCTAACCATCTGTAGGGAACTTAGATGTTGCTTCTGCCCGAGCCTTGATATTGCTAACATTAAAATATTTTCTAGGCTGTTTTTCGTACTGTATTTTTCAGCTCTCAGCTTGTTTGTCATATCATGAACAGGTCTATCCTCAAAAAATGGTGCATTCGTTTATTTATTCGTTTGACAAATATTCATTGAGCACCTTCTATGTCTGTCACTCCTTTAGATGCTGCTGTGAAACAAGGCAAAACCCCCGCCCCCGTACATTATGTTATAGTGGAAAGAGATAATAAATATAATAAGTAAATTATATAGTATGTTAGAAAATGTAAGTGGTAACGAGAAAATTAAGCAATTTGAACCACAGTAGAGCAGGAGCCTTAGATACTGGAGAAAGAAGTGAATTGAGCATAAATAGTTGATGTTTCTCTTTTCTCAGTGACTGTTCATTAGTTTTTCAAGATGAAAAAAAAGAAGAAAAAAGTCTTGGAAATAAAGCACTGTGTTCACTTCCATTCATTTCATACCTCTGTCGATGAAAAAGAATGGAGTTTGTCTTCATCCATTGAAATCTTGTTTTTAAGAAGAGAATTTTGTGAAGACTGATTTTTTTTAATTTGGCAAATAGGTAATTTTTATACTCTGTAAACAAATGGGTAGAGAGACAAATATCTACCAGAGCTGAAACATTATCTCCACCAGTACAAATCCACAGCTGAAAAGTACTAAGCATCCCAGAATCATCCATTATGAGCATTGTATCCTACTGAGTAGAGTGACTGAAGTTACAAATAACCTCCAAGTGCCCAGAGAGGAAGCTGTGAGATTGGATTCCCAATTTTTTTTTTTTTAAGAGACAGGGTCTGGCTTTGTTGCCCAGGCTGGAGGGCAGTGGTAGATGATAGCTCACTTCAGCCTGGAACTCCTGGGCTGAAGCAATCCACACACCTCAGCCTCCCAAATTACAGGCATGAGCTACGTCGCTCAGGTCACCCAATTCCTTTAATTGGAAACTACAACATAGTAATTATTAAATGTGATGACTTTTCTGTGGTTTAAAAAGAAGTATTTATGAACTCCCTTATTAGGGAGTATATTTTTTCCACCTTAATATTGGATGGGGAAGAGAGCCCCTGAGGTCTAGCCTATAGTTCCCTTGTCACCACTTGCCTAGACGTTTCTTTGTACTTCTTGCAGAACTTAATTTAGGCATCATGGTTTTATTGGCCAATGAAGTGGGACAACAGAACAAATATGAAAAAGAACAATTTTATTATCTAAGTTGGAAATTCATTTTCATTTGCTTATTTCTCAGATAATTGAATTATGAACTTTAAGCTTTTTGATGCAATAACTTAGTATGTTAGAAATCTGTTTAGTGTTTACAGAAGGAAAATAATTAGCAGTTCTGGGATCGGTTTCTCTTTAAAATTCTATTCTCAAGTCTTTCAAGTCTTGTTTTTTCCAATAATACCTTAAGAGTTTTTATCTTGCCATTGTGCAAGGTATACATTAATATATGTTTATTAAAATTTAGGTCCTCTGACTTAGACTTGTGAACATGTGGATATGTACTGAGCTGAATTCTTTGGTGTAAAATTTATACCTATGGGTCGGGTGGCTCACATCTATAATCCTAGCACTTTGGGAGGCCTGGGCGAGAGGATTGCTTGAGGCCAGGAGTTCAAGACCAGCCTGAGCAAGAGTGAGACCCTAGCTCTACAAAAAATAGAAAAATTAGCCAGGCATGATGGCACGCACCTCTAATCCCAGCTACCTGGGAGGCTGAGGCAGGAGAATCACTTGAGCCCAGGAGTTTGAGGTTACAGTGAACTATGATGACACCACTGCACTGTAGCCGGGAAAACAAAAGAAAACAAAACAAATCCAATCTTCAAATAGACAAGTACACTTAAAAGTTTGACTTTCAGGCTGAAAATGGTGAACATGATGTTAGAGTTTATTAACTTGTTGATGCCCTTTAGCCGAAGACCACCATGGACACATCGTTTAGTAAAGTTAGGTCCGTTGACTTATTGGAACAAGGAAGAGCATACATCATGGGGAATCTCAGTCAGAGGGTTTTAGAAAGAACTTACAGGATTTAGGCTTGTGTTAAGTGATTTTTAGAGAGGATTTAAAGAAGGGCTTTTCTCGGAATATATGTTGTCAGGGAGTAATTCTGTGATTCAATGTGTTAATTCTTACCTAAAATGCAGGAAAAATGGATCAAGGTTAAAGCTGTGACTGATAAAGAAGGAGTAATCAGAGATGTTTGGTCATTCTTGTGTTTGGACAATGCTTTTGTCAGCGTTCAGACATGATTATGGAATGCCTTGTTTTTATCTTGATCCATCAGTCACAAAGTGACCTTATCTGATGTTGGTGTGTTGTTAGCAAGAGAACGCCACAGCCTAGCCATGAGTGCCAGGCCAACTCCTAACAGCACCAGGGACTAGTTAGGTTGTGCCAGATGAGCTCCCAGCTGTGCAGGGCTGCTTTTTTCTTTCACAAACATCTTTATGAGTTTAATGTTCCTCCTTAATAATTAATATATTTAATAATAATACAAGTATATTTAAATAATATATTTAATATTTAAGATCTTCTTTATTGTGGAGTAGATTCTGTTTCCTATATATTTTTTTGCCCCACAAAGCTATTAACTCTAATTATAATCTTCCTAACATTAAAGTCTAAAATACTACATTTTGCCTAAATGACTCATCTTTTCGAAGGTTATGTATTTTCAGCTTGCATCAAAACTTACACCCAGTACTAAAAGTTTAAAAGGATTTTATTTTACAGCAAACATCAAATCAGACGCAAACAGATTCATTATCTCCATCCCCTAATCCTGTGTCACCTGTGCCTCTGAATAACCCAACAAGTGCCCCAAGATATGGAACAGTGATCCCTAATCGCATCTTTGTAGGAGGAATTGACTTCAAGGTACCTATTTTTACACATGCAAACATAGTGTATTTTTTGTAGCTTTTATTTCTCAGAAATTGTTTCTTTGTGCAACTATAAAATAGCATTTGAATAATGATTAATAGGTTTAAAATTGTCTTAATATAAAGAATCTTTTCAACAATTATGTAAGCTAAATAGAGTATATGCAATTATCCAATTTCAAATGCAAGGAAATTGATGCTCATTGATTTGCTGTAGGCTCCTAGTTACTTTGTGGCAGAGTGAGACTAAAATCCTAGTTTTCTGATTCATAGCTCCATATTCTTCATGTCACCATACCAAACCAATTACACTTTCTAGCCTAACACTCCAAAGCCAAAATAATGGGTGATTATAACTTTCAAAAGAAGACTCAATTTAAAAAAACCTTAGACATATGAAATCCTATTTCTTTATCCCAACCTTTATCTCAGGTTCCTGAACAACCTCCCAGACTTCCATCTTTTGTAAATTACTTTGTGTGATAGAATTTAGAATTTGATCCCAAGAAAAGACCTGTGTCCTTATCAGAATAAAGCATTTTAGCAGTAATATATTTAAATTATTTAATCAGCCATTTCACTTTTTCAACCAAGCTTAGTTTGTGAAATGATTTGTGGCACTCCCATGTAGGAGGTAGCAGTAAACACCTCCAAGAAAGGCGTGCATAGATATTTTAAGCAGAATACCCTTCTTCCAAATGGATATGTAGAAGAATTTCCAAACTTTCATATTATATATTAGAAATTATAGGGAGAGTTATCTTTTTTAACAGCAATGACAAAAAAAAACCTCTCCTGTGCCATTAGGTGTGATATCTGACATTTATAACTCATTGTTTCTGTATAATCAATCTCACAATTTGGGTGTAATTACTTTTTCCTGCACAGGAGAAATTTTACACTTAGTATGTTTGCAAAAATAATGAATCTTAAGCAAGTATATGATTGTTTAACTAAAAATAAGATAAGACAAAGTATTTCTTACAAAATGTTTATTTTAAAAAAAATGTTCTGTATCTGTGTAAAATATTAATGGCTGACCAGAATTATTCAATTTGGGTATTCTTGTTCAGAATTCATTTATATTATTCTAGCTTAGCATATTTTTAAAAATAAATCACCAGTAAATGTATTTATATGGCCAGATTATTCTAACTTACTAAAGCCCATCAGCTGCAGTATGAACTTTGGAGGCCATTGTTAGAATACAGCCATAGCTTTAAGGTAACTGCTAGGGTTCCCTCCCTTATATTTACACCTTTTTTAAAACCATAGATAAACACTAGCAAGGAAACAATTTACCGTAGTAGCAAGTAGTCTCTTTTTAACCTTTTATTTTTAGAAGCCTACAGACTATCTTCTTAATGTTTAATTATCTTGACTTTCTGTCTCCTTTTCAACAAAGAAGTAGAACTGCAAAATTGAGCTGGTGATTCTTCTACCAGAGGATAATTTGAAATAATTTGTTTTCAAATCTCTAATAGCAGTCCTTATTCTGGCATTGATATTATATTCTATTAACTGAAATAAAAGGCATTCAGTTATTCTTAGATTAAATCAGTATTTGTCATTGTCCAGTTTTGCAGGCTTTATGTTACCAGCTAAAAGCCAATAATGTGTATAAGTAGCTGTTGAACTGAAAAGGCATACCTCTGCTCTAAGGCATATCTTTTTCCCACTTATGTAAAGAAATTTTTTTTTCTAGGGTCATTTAAAGTTACTCATGGAGGCAAATAGTTACATCTAAACCAGAAAATAAAATTGCAATGAATTTAATGTCAATATTCCAGGAAAACGTGATATAAGCTTATTATCAGACTATTTCAGTTGAAACTATATATGCCAAAACCATCTTTGTAGCCATCTTGTACATTTTAAGTCTAATTATGATTTCAATATTTATTTTGAATATCATCATAATGTCTGAATTTAGCTGACATATATATTGAGTACAGATAAAGTATCTAATAACTTTAAATCTTATAATCACTCCATTGTTATCACAAGTTGAATTCAATACTTTTTCTAAAAGTGAAATATGTCACTTCCTTAAGACCTGAATCTTCTTGGAGATGAGGCTGATTAAAATGAAGTGACTGGTGTAGGCCAACATAATATAATGCCACTGCCATGACTGTCAGCTTCTCTGAGCTTTGAGAACCAATAGTAATACGCCTTTGCTATAGAGATAGCATGCCTAATCCAAATTAGTTTTTTAAAACTGACTAACTAGAAAACAAGAATCATTTAAAGATTCCTTTAAATATTGAGCTTTCTTTGTAGTTTTAAAATAATTCAGCTTAAAATTTTTTGATTGGTATATGATAGTTTAACAACATAGCTACAGCGAATATAGCAAGGTATTTATATTGATTTTTAATAACCTAGTGGTTTCATGCACTGTTTTGATGATGAGAGGCATTCTTCATCCATATTACTATCTATAACTTTTTCTTTCTCCAAAACAAGCATAAGAATTATTCATCTTTTATCAATTAAAAAATGTTTTTAATGTTTTCTTTTTTATGCCATTAGACAAATGAAAATGATTTAAGAAAATTCTTTTCCCAGTATGGGTCTGTAAAAGAAGTGAAGATTGTAAATGACAGAGCTGGAGTATCCAAAGGGTTAGTATTACTGTAGATGGTATATAGAATTAACAACTGTATTTTTATTGGATTACTAGGTTTTGTATGCTAATTTACTTTGGTTCCATTTTCAACAGAAAATGTCATGCCCTCTTCTTTCCACCCCAAATTTTGGTTTCCTGTTTATTTTGTGAGTGCGTGCATGTGTGTGTATTTTGGAGACAGGGGACACTATAATATTCCCTAATTGTGAAGTTATTCTTGCAAAGGCTGAAGGACCATTCACTGTTAGACAGAAAGCACTTGATGTTGAGTAGCAAATGTACATTGGCTGAGGAACCAGAAGCTAAAGGAATCAGATACTTTTGAAATAGTATCCCTGCTTTAGACTATAGAGAGCTTTATTTGGAAATAGCTGACCCCAAGAAATGTCTGTAAGTTGTACTTCAGAGACCTAATTAGGAAACTTAATAATATGAGAAATATAACTCTAATGAGAATGATTTTTTTTAATTTGTTTTTTTGTTTTTGGTTTGGTTTCTGAGACAGAGTCTCACTCTTTGCCCCAGCTACAGTGCAGTGGCTCATCATAGCTCACTGCAGCCTCAAACTCCTGGGCTTAAGTGATTCTCCAGCCTCAGCCTCCCAAATAGCTGGCACTACAGGCACGCATTACTACACCCAGCTAATTTTTCTATTTTTTGTAGAGCCGGGGTCTCGCTCTTGCTCAGGCTGGTCTCAAACTCCTGACCTCAAGCGATCCTTCCACATTGGCCTCCCGGAGTGCTAAGATTACAGGTGTGAGCCACTGTGCCGAGTGAAGAATAATGTTTAATTGCCATATCAACAAGAATGAAATTTGAGAATAAAGCAGTAGATTGTGTCTTGAAGTGTGTAGAGCTGTTTCAGTAGATTGCCACGTGTACAAAAGCCAAATTTCAGCACTATGTAAAAGGTAGTTTACATAGTGTGCTCACTTAAAGAGTTTGACTGCAAAGTTAAAAGAAAATAGATAAGGCAGTGAAGGACTGTGTTTGTTTTCTTGAGAATCAAGACATACATACTTATATGCATAAGAGAAGGGACCAATGAGTTGAATAGAAAACAGTATTACTGAGAAACAATATTTAAGTATAACTGGTGGATACTCTGGAAGAGATGGGATCTACAGAGGTTATTTTTTAAACAAATGAAATACTTCTTTAGTCTACCAAACAATATTAAGATGAAGATGATTGTATCTCTTTTTTTGGGTAATAGAATTTGCAACATTTTAATAATATCCACTTCTTATCATTGAAAAACATACATGGAAATGAAAACTGTACTTTATGCCTTTTCCACTGGGTGGTGTGTGTGTTCTACCAGAAAAAATTAATGTAAAAAAATATCTTATTTAATGTTTGGGCAAACAGAAAAAGAGAAATTCCTTTTTTAAAAAAAGGAAACTTTATGTATAATGCAATTATGAATTGAAGAAAATAGTAGTCAAGATATTTAACATTACTGAGAGCGTTTCCTTAAATTATCTAAATAGAAATTAGGCTTTGGGAGATATACTTTTTATTTCCTTTGTTTCCTTTTTCTCTATGTATTTTGGCTTTTTGGACATGGCACACATCATGTATATGTATTTGTATCTTGAACATTATATGAATTGGGCTTGAAGGTAAGTATATATGAAAATTAGACACAAAATCTGGGTTGTACATATTTTTAACTGCTATTATTTGGGAAATATACTAATAATTGTATTACCAGCTTGTATATGCTAATAATAATTAAATAACACATTTGAATAGTCATTTACCAATATAGGGAATTATATTGTGTTGAAAGTTTTAATTTTTTAAAGCTTTTTTTTCTACTTTGATTCTTCTAAATAAGCCAAACTTCTTTTATTTTAAAAGGAGATTATCACTGTGGACTGAAATTCATGGCATCCCAGTTTTTTAGCCAGAACATTAATCTCTCATGCTTTTCTTCCTTACATGCAGCTGAGGGCTGAAACTGTTTCAATATTCCAGGTTTTCCATTTTTTCTTTTGGTCTCCTGACTGTAAGAAGAGGTGACAGTGTTAAGCTATGAATGATTCTTCTAAGGTTCTCATGCTGTTGCGGCATAGAATGATGCTTATTCCTACAGTGGCCCAGTCTTATAGAATGAATTTTTATATTTTATTATAATGTAATGTTCTAAGAAAATAATTAGTAATAATTAATGCATTTACTTAGGTATGGTTTCATCACTTTTGAAACACAAGAAGATGCACAAAAAATTTTACAAGAGGTATGATCTTTTTATGTATTTAATTTCATTTTTAGAATGTCTTTCTTTGAAACTAAACCTTTAATTTTAATAGTAGGGTTCTAGTACAAATAATCAATTTCTAAAAATACTTAACTTGTATCTAACATTGGCATTAGTCCCCAAAAAACTATCTGAATGAGAACAAATTATAAAATCATTACATGAGTATGGTTGTGAAGTTGTAAAATAATTTTTCACTTTATTTGCTTAAACTAAGAACATGGGTATTAATGCAGAGTATTAATAGCATTTTGAATTCCTGTAAAACACTACAAACATGGGTTCCTAGAGTGAGATTATTTGAGGTTGTTTCTCTCCTGTGAAGAAGTTTGTATAAACTAAGAAAGTCTATAGCCTGCAGCTCAGTTAATAAGTCTAAGCTATGGCAAATGTAACATTTAATTTTTTTAGAAAAAAGTGCACTTTGAATTGTATATTATTAAAATCATATACAGTTGTTTCTTGTTATTTGTGGGTGTTAGGCTCTATAAAGTTGCCACTAACACTGATTTAGTGAATACTGAACTACAGCTCCTAGGGGGAATACAGGGTGAGGAACCTCTGGTCACAGTATTTCCATCAACCAATCAATATATAACCTTATTTTATGTGTGTTTCTATTTAAAGACACCATATATAATAGATTACTAATTCATTAATGTTGAACTCACAGTCAACAGCAGTATAATTCATGCCTGAATTAAGTACACCTAATATATATTTTCTCCTTAAGGAATATGACAGTCTTCTTGTGCTTAGGAACACTAGCCAGAACTTCAGCCCTACATTTGGGGGCCATTTTAAATAACAAAATCACCAAAAAAAAAAAAATGCAGAAAGCATGGCACTAAATAGAAAGCTC
Organism: Lepilemur ruficaudatus; assembly: GCA_963574885.1. Classification (NCBI taxonomy): domain Eukaryota; kingdom Metazoa; phylum Chordata; class Mammalia; order Primates; family Lepilemuridae; genus Lepilemur; species Lepilemur ruficaudatus. The sequence continues at coordinate 12,370 of CAUYRT010072193.1, forward strand.
TGTCTTACAGTATCAGTGAAACAAGAAGAAAGCATTGCCTTGACTGACCTTAGCTGGGAAAGTGTGCGTCAGTCAGGCTGCTCAAGGTTTTCACTACTTTGTGCTTGTCCACTTATAACCTCAAAATTGCCATGAGTATTGATTTTGGTGTTACAAATGAATTTTAGCACATGGGAAAACTCACAAATAGAGAATCCACGAAAATGAGGATTAACTGTATTACAAATAAGGAATTAGGGTCAGAGCATTGGAACCAAGATTCAGACTCAGATCTCTTTGAATTCAAAGCCTACCCTTTCCACTATGCCTTGCTGCTTTGGAAGAATGTTAGAGTCTAAATTTTTAAAATTCTTTCTGACTAGTTTTTCCTTATTGGTTTTATAAATAATAGTCCGAAGTAATTTATTTTTTATTTATTTTAGGCTGAAAAACTTAATTATAAGGATAAGAAACTGAACATTGGTCCAGCAATAAGAAAACAACAAGTAGGGATCCCTCGTATGTATTGAGAACTAATGTATTTTTCAGTATTTTTACATGGTTCTTTTTTGTTGTTTGGTTGGTTTTTGTTGTTTGGTTTTTTGGGAAGGGGAAAAACAATGGTTCTTTTTTAAAATAATTAGGCTTTTTATAGAACTTTGTTTCTTAATGTTTTTTCATTTAATAAAATTATTGTAGCAAAGTTGGTGGTCCAATGAATATTTCTTATCACAAATTAATATGTCTTAGTTTTTTGTCTAGGGAAAAATTTAGATAAATAATGATGCTTAAGTATATTCTATACAGTTACTTCTTTAAAGGAAAAATATCTTATGAGACAATATTTAAAGTAATAAAATTAATTAGACTTTAGAATTACTAATGAGAAATTTTTCTAATTAGAAAATTAATTTAAAATTAATCAGTAAAAATACTGAAAGTGAAAATGTAGAATCAATATCAGAAATATGGTATATACTGTAACCCAACCACATGTCATAATTATCAGTGGGAACAATCCCTAAAGAATTAGGAATTAGCTAAGTTATGTGTGTACCTTCCACAAATTTCTGTAATACTTTCAACTCTACTGTTTTTTTAACTCTTCCCATTTATTAAATCAGGCCTCTTTATAGTTAACTTTTTACCTATAATATTGGTTAAAATCTCTAACAGAGTCTTTGGCTAGATGGAGAAACTTGACATAAAATTAGAAACTAACTTTTTTTTCCTTAACCACATCCTAGTGTCTAGTGGGATGTTTAAAACATTGGGTGGTTTAATTTCAGCTTAATATTTGCTAATTTAGAAGATAACCAACGTGTCCTCAGTAGATTGATACAAAATGGAATGCACTAAATATAAATATGGCAGAATGCGCAATATTTTTAGACTACCATTGTTATTTGCGAGAGTTGAGCTATAACTTATAGTAATGATTCTTTAGCCCATTATCACTAGCAGTAGGTACTAAGTAGTAATATTCATATTATGACCTACCAGTTGCTAAAATAGAAAATAAATCAGCACTATGCTGAATGCTTTCAGATACACAAATAGTTTTTTTTAAGAACTACTCAGTGCAAGGGTCGGTGTTATGGGTTTTCATTTATTTAATTTAGTCTTCACAGAAACCCATGAAGTATTATTAACCCTATTTTTATAAATAGAAAATTCAATCTTAGGAAAGTAAAGTCATTGTCTTAAAAACGTCTCTGGTGAAATACTCCTAAGGAGAGGAGAGTTCATCTTGGCATGTGTGAGTCTAACCCAATGCAACATACCAGAGCTGCAAATTTTCTTTAAAGTCTCATGGTTTATGTAAAAACTTAATGCATAATTTGCATCTGTTCCATGATATCATATTATTTATTTGAATATAAAAATGTTTCCCCAAAACAATTGTTTGAATAAAACTGATTCTGTAAGAAGATCACTATATTTAGCCTCTACCTTTTCATATCTCCTGGCCTACCATTCCATACCCAAATCTGAAATATGTGGGGTTAAATAACTTGACCAAATGGTGAGTAGTAGCTTTAGCCTTCAAATCCAGGACTATTTGATTTCAAAGCTCTTTTTCTCTTTTCTGAAAGAAAAATTGGTATTAAAAGTAGATTAACAAAATACAAGGGATTCTTACTTTAATTTGATCTCAAATCTGTTAATTCTTTCCATCTCCATTATCAACACCCTAATCCCTGCTAAACACTTTGCTTACTTTGTGGAAGTGCCCTAACTGGTCTCTGAATCCAGTCTTTTTTTTTTTTTTTTTTTAAGTTCTGAAGGTTAATTCTTTATTATCCCCCTTTGTTCTTAGTAACTTCTTTCTGTTGCAAAATCACAATTCTTTAAGAAATCCTTTTGTTTAGGCTCAGGCACACTTTTTCCAAAGATTTTATTGGGGGAAAGCTACAAAACATTTACAGTACAGTGTTTACAGTCACAATTTGTAGTGAGCTGATTTCCCAAAATATATTACCACTCAGGTTGACTTATCTTGTTACATTCAAAAACCTAGTCTGTCAAAGTAGTCCAGAGAGTACATAGATAGTGCTCCAACTGTATCTACGTACAACCAACACTCCATTTTAAGTGTACAATTAAATTATTTTCAGTGAATTTACCGAGGAGTACAGTTAATCACATGAATCAGTTTTTGAGGAATTCCTTTCCCCTACTGAGACCCCTAATTTCGCTCCGCAACTACTTTTCAAGCATATCCCACCCCTCCACAGTACCCCCCACGTCGCTCAGACCTGTGTTTCCCCCCCACCCCCCAATTCCCTAGTGTTCGCTCCCTCCCTTTGAGCACCATAGTGTTAATCAGTCAATACCAGTTTGATAGTGAGTACAAGTGGGGCCCATTCTTCCGGTCTTGTGTCACCTCACTTCGAAAATGGGCTCAAGCTTAATCCAGGATAATACAAGAGGTGCTAACTCACTGTCATTTCTTAAAATTGAGTAATATTCCATTGTAAACATATACCAGATTTAAACAATCCACTCATGCATTGACGGGCACTTGGGTTTTTTCCATGACCTAGCAATAGTGAATTGTGCTGCCATAAACATTCGGGTGCAGATGTCTTTATCACAGAATGTCTTGTGCTCTTTTGGATAGATGCCTAATAATGCTATTGCTGGATCGAATGGTAATTCTAATTTTAGCTCTTTGAGGAATCTCCAAATTCTTT
>CAUYRT010072194.1:0-10197 GCA_963574885.1 Lepilemur ruficaudatus
GCACTATTCTCAATGCTTGGAATCCATTTCTGCATTTAATCCTCACAACAACCCTCTGTGGTAGGTACTATTCCCACTTGGCAGAAGGAGAAACTTAGGCATAGTGGTTAAGCAATCAGCTGAAGGTCACTGAACTAGTAAATGCAGATGCTGGGATTTCAATCCAGAGCCCTAGAGCCTACAAACAACCACAATCATACCATACTGCCTCTCATTAATTGTAAAGGGCTAATTAACAGGCAGAGGCTAATCTTTGTGTGTAGCACAGCCCCTGACACATAAAAGGTATTAACAGAAAAAAAAAAAGCCAAACTCTTTAAAATAATTTTAAAGAGATTTACTCTGAGTCAAATTTAAGACTCATGACCTGGACCCAGGCCCAAGAAGCCTTGAGCAAGTGGACTCACTGTGGCTGGGTTACAGTTTGGTTTTATACATTTCAGGGAGACAGGGATTACACGTAAAGCCATAAATCAATACGTGGGAGGCATACATTTGTTTGGCCTGAAAAGGTTGGCCATCTTGAAGCAGGGGGCAGGCAGGCTTACAGGTTATAAGTGGGTTTAAAGATTCTTTGGCTTGTAATTGGCTAAAGACATGAAGCTTTGTCTAAAGGCTTGGAATGTTTTAACATAAGGAGCTGTTTGTCAGAGATAAGCAGCCTGATGTATATTTGTTGTTTAAATTGAGGACCTGCAGGTTTATCTTGCATACCCTTAGGCCTGTTAATGGGTTACAAAGGTTGTTTCTAAGAAAGGAGGAGGAAATGATGAGGTATATCTGACCTTCCTCCTCCTGGCAGGCAATTAAGTTTTAGGATATTCTTTTGGCCAAGAGGGGGTCCATTCAGTCAGCCAGTGGGAGGTGAGTCTTAAGATTTTTTTTTTTCCATTAAACTTTGTTTTAATGGGTCTCAAAATTCTGTGACAGATTTTTGGTCAAGTTGTTTCCATTAAAAAGTACTGATTTTAAAAACTAACAACTTAAAACTGCCACACAGAAAGAAACAAAAATGGTCCACAAACATTCTCCTTTCCTTCTGAAGGTTTTATGATGCATTGTTATTAACAACCAGTCTTTTACTATTAAACTTAAATGGCCAATTGAAACAAACAGTTCTGAGACCGTTCTTCCACCACTGGTTAAGAATGGGGTGGCAGATATTAGGGATAATATTCATTTAGCCTTCTGAGCTTTCTGGACAGATCTGGTGACCTTGCCAGCTCCAGCAGCCTTCTTGTCCACTGCTTTGATTACACCCACAGCAACTGTCTGTCTCATATCACGAATAGCAAAATGACCCAGAGGGAGATAGTCTGAGAAGCTCTTGACACACATGGGTTTGCCAGGAACCATATCGATGATGGCAGCATCACCAAATTTCAAGAATTTAGGGCCATCCTGCAGCTTCTTTCCAGAGCAGTGATCAATCTTTTCCTTCAGCTCAGCAAACTTGCAGGCAATATGAGCTGTGTGACAATCCAGTAAAGGAGCGTAGCCAGTGCTAATTTGGCCTGGATGGTTCAGGATAATCACCTGAACAGTGAAGCTAGCTTCTTCCATTGGTGGGTCATTTTTGCTGTCACCAGCAACGTTGCCACGATGAACATCTTTGACACACACATTCTTCACGCTGAAGCCCACGTTGTCCCTGGAAGAGCTTTGTTCAAAGCTTCATGGTGCATTTCAGCAGACTTTACTTCAGTTGTAACATTGAATGGAGCAAAAGTGACCACCATGCTGAGTTTGAGAATACCAGTCTCCACTCAGCCCACATAGACAGTATCAATACCACCAATTTTGTAGACATCCTGGAGAGGCAGACACAAGGGCATGTCAGTTGGATGAGATGGTGGCAGGATGCAATCCAGAGCTTCAAGCAGTGTGGTTCCACTGGTGTTGCCATCTTTACAGGTAACTTTCCATCCCTTGAACCAAGGCATGTTAGCACTTGGCTCCAACATGTCACCATTCCAACCAGAAATTTGCACAAATGCTACTGTGTCAGGGTTATAGCCAATTTTCTTAATGTTAAATGCTGACTTCTTTAACAATCTCCTCATATCTCTTCTGGATGTAGGGCAGCTCAGTGGAATCCATTTTGTTAACACCAACAATTAGTTGTTTCACACCTAGTGTGTACCAGAGGGCATGCTTATGGGTCTGCCCCTTCTCTGAGATACTAGCTTCAAATTCACCAACACCAGCAGCAACAATCAGGACAGCACAGTCAGCCCGAGATGTGCCTGTAATCATGTTTTTGATAAAGTCTCTGTGACCTGGGGCATCGATAATAGTCACATAATATTTGCTGGTCTCAAGTTTCTACAGGGAGATATCAATGGTGATACCATGCTCATGCTCAGCTTTCAGTTTATCCAAGACCCAGGCATACTTGAAGGAGCCCTTTCCCATTTCAGTGGCCTCCTTCTCAAAATTTTCGATGGTTCTTTTGTCTTTCTCACCACATTTGTAGATCAGATAGCCAGTAGTGGTGGACTTGCCCAAATCTATGTGTCCAATAATGAAGATGTTGATATGAGTCTTTTCCTTCCCCATTTTGGCTTTTATGGGTGGTTTTCACAGCACTGGTGTTCTGGTGGCAAAGCCAGTGCAAAAAACTTAAGATTTTATTTTAGTTCACAATTCCCCGGTTTTGGCCAAGATCTGTCAGAGGCAGTATCTATGGCCAAACTCTTATTTTGTCCCATCTGTTGTCAGGGTGGTGTGGCTACCTGCCCTGGGTCCATCCAGTCCATTGATGGGACCCTTGTGGCCTAGAGGACTGAAGAGCTGAAAGAGGGCTTACAGCCAATTAAATATTTTAGGCCAAACAGGACTGGAGGTGGACAGGCACTCATCAACACTTTAAAACCTTCTAGATGACATAAGAGTAAAATCCAAAATGTCAAAGGCAAGGCTACAAAACTAATTTATCTTTAATGTTGAGCTACTACTTGAGTTTAGTGGTACACTTGTAACAAATATAAGCATCATTAACATTTAAACTAAGGAAATTTAGATAATTTTATTGTGTCACAATATTTTAGTCTTTTTAGTAATTTATACTAAGGTGGCTGATAAATTGCTCATTATATCTCCTTTTGTGTAAATCCATAAGTGAGAAAAATTATACTCAGGAAGTTCTAAGTCTGTAGGAAACAGGAAAAAGAAATTATGATTGGGATGGATATTTGCAGCATGTGGCCTGAAAAGACAAAGCATTTCAGTTAATGTTCTTTTAGGCTTCTCTGTGCCTCTCCTTGATCGCCAGGGTTTCAACTAATTTCATCCCTCGGAATCAGCCCTTACAATCTCATATGGCCCCTCTTCTGCGATAGTCCGTGGGCCTAGAAGGAGGATATTTGAACAGGGCTTTGGCAGATTTCATGGTTCTAGGTCCCAGAGATCACGTAAACTTGCTATTTACTTAAAATTTGTCAGGACTCTGGAAAACAAAACAAAAGAATTAGTAATGTTTTAAATAAAGAGTCTTTTTGTGAAAAATTAGTTCTGTCTCATGAGGTTGAGTTAGCTATACTCATGGCCATATCAGTTTTCTAATTAAAGTCCTGGAAGTTTGTTTTGTTTTTAGTCCAATGGTACATATCTCCAAAGTCATCAGAAACCAGTATTCAAGTGGATTTGTCAGTCCTTTTCATGACTTTACTTGAAGCCAACTTTGGACTTAGCCAGAAAGAACTTTCTGAGATGAATCAAGTAAAATATTAATTGTCTAGAGATGATAAAACTTTGCACAGCCATGGTTACAGACAATTGACAAACCAAATTGGTTATTTTGTGGCATACAGAAATTTACATAATAACCATAATTATTACTGATAACACACACCAAGATATGTCAACATTTTACAATACTGGAACATATATTAATAACATACTTATATAAATATAGCCCAAAGAAAGTTAAATGCCATTTCATATTTGACAATGTTCCCTGGATGGTTTTGACACACCAAATAAATCTAATGTCTGTCTTAGACTTTCAGTGACCTTAATATGTAAAAAGCTAGTTTAAGGTCAAAAGGCTGGATTTAGAATTTAAGGTTTAAGAGTTTTTCAGATATCAAAGACTTAAAACATTTGTTCAAATACAATCACAAACCACTATAAAATAAGGGTCATTTATTTAACAAAGAGAAATAGTCATCAAAAGATTCTAAGAGTGATAAAGTAAGTTATATGTGTGTAAACCTTAACCCTTTTAAAGTTTAGTTTTTTTTTAATTAGTTAAAACCTAATATAGAGAGCCCAGGGATTATCTGATAAAGCATAAAATATTCGCTTCTTTTAGGTCAGTTACCAAAATTAAAGAAAAACCTTCTGTAGTGTGATATTTTTTAATTAAAAAGAAAATATATTATAGAATCAAAATAAGTATATCATGTCATTTCATTAAAAGTAAACTAATATCTACAAAAATCTTTGTTTTAGCCAAAATTTTTTTTTAATTATAGCCAACTGGACCACATACAAAATTCCTTAATAAATTCCCTTTTATAAACTTTATCCCAGCACATACCATACACTATCTACAAAACATGCCTAAAAACTTTCTGTTTTGTCCTAACATTCCCTTTTCCTAAATAACCAGTCATTTTAGGACAAAAATGCCATGCAAGATCCTTTCTTCACACTATTCTTTCTGTTTAACCTTTCTTACCAAAAAATATATTTCTATATTCATTGCCTTTTTATTTCTTTCTCTTACAAGTGGAATACTGTTTTTATTTTCTTTTTAAATTTATTTTGATTCAACCCTTAAATAACCTCTGAATTAGACAAAGTTATATATATTTTAATAAGAGCATATTCTGTTTCTTTAATAATTCTTCTCATTAAAACATATCTTATTCTTTGGTACACCTTGTATATAGAATTACATGCATTGACTAGAATTCTTATTTTTAGTAACATTAAATTTTAGTGAAAGCTTAAAGAGCACGAAGTCATGAATTGTTCATCATAAGACACTTGTCATGAAGCGAGTTGCAGGTTACTATAAAATTATAGCCAAACTGATAATTCAAATATTTTTTTTAAATGCAAAAATTCTATTCTTTGAGAGAGGAGATTCAGTTTCTCAATCAAGTATAAGACCTAATAGACAGACTGAAGTACAAGTTAATAAGGAGGCTGAATCTTGCAAAGTTCCAATGCAAAGTCCCACAATTACTTCACTCTTTCTCCCCGGACCATATTTATTCTCTCTCCACTGGGCTCACTGGTGCAACACTGCTGGAGGATTGGGGAGGGGTGGCGTTGGCAATGCAAGACTGACTTTTCTGCCCTCTTCAGTGCCTCTTTCTTTGATATAATGTTAAAACCAGGTACTGTGATTGCTCACCTGATTTTTGGTTCTTCTGAAGGTTTTTCCTTATGTGGTAGTTGAATTTGGTGGTTGTGCAGAGGGACAACTGCTAGGTTTCTGTTTGGCCCTCTTGTTCCACCCCCTACACAGTTCTGGTTATTTTTTAAGACAATTGTTTCATCTGAGATTTCAGATTTACCAACTTAAGGTAATATTCTCTTTTGATTAAAACAGAGTCCCATTTTTATTAAAGTAGGTCATACCTGAAGTTTACAAAATAAAATAAATGTGGTAAAACTATAAAGAAAGTGAAGGGCATGATAAACATAAAATTCAGCATAGTGATTATCTTAATGAAAATGAAATGGACACATGGAGATCTTCAAAGATAACTATAATTTGTTTTTAATGCGTGGTGGATACAGAGGTATTTTTGGTATTACTGTTCTTTGTAACTTGCATACATTTTACAAAATTTACTTATAGTGTTTTGCTATGGAAGATTAAGATTGAGATCATCTTGCTGCTCCTGCCACCCACTGAAAGGCACATATATGCACACAGAATTCTTGTTCCCCTGTAGTCCCAATATGATTATACCATAAATTTGGTTTCCATCAGTACTATTGTTTACAATATGACAATATGATATTGTTTACAATATAGTTGGCCCTCTGCATCTGCAGGGGATTGGTTCCAGGACCCCCGTGGATACCAAAATCTCAAGGTGCTCAAGTTCCTTACATAAAGTGGCATAGTATAGTCTGCCCTCTGTATCTACAGGTTTCCATCCATGGTTGGTTAAACCTGCAGATGGGAAACTGGTAGATACAGAGGGCCAACTGCATAAATGCTACACACAGCTGAGCCATGTAGTAATCTACAGTTAAATTATCTTTCCTGAAAGCTTTGTGTTTCATTTGGTTAATAATTGTTTTGTTTCTTTCATTTGCTTCTTTCTCCATGTACTTATCGCCAGTTATCTAGACTCTAGAGTGACTCTGAGTATTTCCAGAGCTATCAAGGGTCCATCCATGTCATATCCCTGAGTTTGGCTGGAGCCCTCTAACCATCTCCCATCTGAGTGGATTAACCTCATTCCTTCTTGCACAGCTGTCATCCTGACATCACACTTCACTATCATTATGGGGATTCCCTTCGTTTTATGCATCATTGGGTTCTATGTTTTCTTTATGCCATGCCACCTTCTTTATTTTGTTGGAGCATATTCTTCAAATATTTTCCTAAGAAAATAGGAAATGTAGGTCCATGGCAGATACATTTTTTGAGATTTTTAGATGTCTAAAAGTGTTCGACTCATCATAGATGGAGAATTTGGCTTGGGGTAGAGTTCTAGGATGGAAATTTCTGTCCCTTGGAGTTTTGAAGTCATTGCTTCATTGCCTTCTAATTCTCAGTGTTTCTTTTGAGAACTCTAAGGCTATTCTGATTCTTGGTACTTGGTATCAATTGTTTTCTCCATGTCAGTTTATAAGATTCCCCCAGCCCCTTATCTTACGTGTTCTGACATTTCCCTGTATGCCCAGATATGGGATCATTGTCACCAGTATTGCTGGGCACCTGGTAGGAGAGAAATACCTGCAGGGATGGTTGTTCCTTTCTCATGCAAAGCCAAGATAGTGCAGGGCTAGACAGCTGCATTTCAAGTCCAAGTGGGGCAAGCAAGCCTTTTTTAAGCCCTTTTCATTTTGTCTATGGGAGATTTCAAGTTGACCCACTAAAAATAGGCATATCATGCCAGAAAAATCATCACCCTCTAGTGTTCAGGTATCCAGAGCCCTAGAAGAAAAACAGGTGTTCAGTGCCCTAGGCAGGCAAAATAGTCATATCAACATAGGGAACATTCCACAAGCCATGTTCCCAGACTTTAGCCAGGAGGCCACCCTGTGAACAGGCCCTTCTAAAGATCAGGTCTGCTGTTATAACACTTTCTTACATGTTACCTTTATTAATGTTCTTTATTTCCTCGTGTGGATTTGAGTTATAAAGTGTCCTTTATTTTTTCTTGGATCTGAGCTCCAAATTAGGTCAAATAGCAACAGCATTCTGGGGATAAGGCTTCAAAACAGGTCAGCTTCAAAACAGGCCAGCCCCTTTGGGTAGCTATGAAGCTGCCAGTTTTCATGGAGTTGGGGAGCTGGTGGGTAGGTGAGGGCAAGAATAATGCTGAGTGAACCACCACAGACATGGCTGTTCTTAGGAAGATTTACTAGTTTTCTTGAATACAAGTTTTTGTTTTTTGTTTTTCGAGACAGGGTCTCACCCTGTTGCCCAGGCTGGAGTGCAGTGGTGTCATCATAGCTCACTGCAGCCTCAAACTCCTGGGCTCACACGATCCTCCTGACTCAGCCTCTTGAATAGCTGGGACTACAGGTGCGTGCTACCATGCCTGGCTAATTTTTTTATTTTTTGTAGAGATGGTGGGTTGGATACTGTGTTAACTTGGCTGGTCTTGAACTCCTTGCCTCAAGTGGTTCTCCCTCTGTGGCCTCCCAAAGTGCGGGGAATAAATGCTTTTTAATTGGTTGTTTGCCTTTAGTTAATTTCCAAATCCTGAAATGGCTGATTTTGATAATTTTGCCAGTATTTTAATTGCTTTTGTGGGGGAGGGAAATTACTGAGGTCCTCATTTCACCATCCCAGAAGTCCAACCCTAAAGCATTTCTTTTAAAACTGCAGAAAAGTTCAGAAAATAATGATCATAACAAAAACCCTTGTACTTCCCTCCCATAATTAGAAAATGAAAGCATTTTATCATTTTGGTCTTTTTAAATAAAAGAAATAGGTTTATGAATAAAGCTGATATACCCCTTTTCTCTTCCTGAGTCTTGTTGCCCTTACCTCCTCTCCAGGTAAACAATATCATGAATTTGGTGAGTATCTTTCTAACTTCTATTTATATACTTTTGTTACATATGTATCTGTAATCAATATAGAATTCCTTTTGTAAAATTACCAGATTAGGGCTCTCAAACTATAGGGGTCTTTGCAACTTGCTTTGTGTAGTCAGTATTACCTTTTGAGCTTTATCTATGAGGATAAATTAGATGTAGTTCATTCATTTTAATTCCTCTATAGCATCCCAACATATGAGCATCACAGTTCATTTATCCATACTTCTATTTATGGACATTTGGTGGTTTCCAATATTTTTTTGCCATTCTTGTCCATGTTCAAATTTTCCAGAATTTCTCCATGGTGTAACTAGAAGTGAAATAGCTAATAAGGTATGTATATTTTCAATATTACTAAGTGTATTACCTTTTGTCCTTCGCAAATAGAATCAATTTGCCATACATATTTAGGAGTTTTGCATCTATGTGAGATTGCTTTATAATATTCTCATATTCTGTCTTTCTTTGCTTTTGGCATCAAGGTCATTCTGTTTTGTATAATATAAGCATTATCTTACCAGTTTTCTTTTGGTTATTAAATTCCAGGTATACTTCTTTCCATAATTTTACTTTCAACATCTCTCTCTCATTTTGCTCTAATTGTCTTTTGAAAACATAGAACTGAATTTTAAAAATACAATTTAAAGTGGCTGGCATTTAATTAATAGGGTTAATATGTATTTATTGTAAATCGCCATATTTATATTTCTTCTTTTATTGTTTTTTCTATATAGCCTGCTTTTTCATTGCCTCTTTTTTTCTGCCTTTGCTGGATTTCCCATGCTCCCTACCTTTCCCCCTTTCATCATCATCCTTCTGAATAACTGAAATAGCAAGCATTATTCTTAACCAGATATTGTGTCTGACAAATTCTCTGTCTTTTCTTGTCCAAAAATGTCTTTATGTCTTTATGACAATTTATCAAGGGATAAAGTTCTAAGATGATAGCTTGTCTCAGACTTTGAAGATGTTCTTTAATCTTCTGGCTTCTTTTTTTGCTGATGAGTCTGATGTTGATATAATTGTTTCTTTACAGGAGATTATTTTTTTATTTCTCCATGGCAGCTTTCAATATTTTCTTTCTGACTTTAAAGTCTTATGGTTGCATTGAACTTTGTTTAGGTACAGATTTGCTTTTATTTAGCATACTCAGGTCTTTGGACACTCAGTGGTAGGACACACACCTTTCTTCAATCCTATAAAAGAATCATTGTGTCTTTAGATGTTGCCTAGGTCAAGAGTCCCCAAGACCACTCCCATATTCAGAGATTCTCTAGAAAAACTCAGGGGACTTGGCATATAGTTGCAGTCATGGGTAAGATTTATTTCAGTGATGTCATAAGTATATACAACCAGATTATAAGGGAAGAAGGCACAAGCATATACTGGAGGCATCCATATGTAGGCTTCCTCATCTTGTCTTACTCTCATGAAGTATCACAAAGAGTACACTCTTCCCCCAGCATCAAAAATGCAGCACCATGTGTGTGATATTTATGCTGAGGTAAGCCCATTAGAGACTCAGTGACCTCAGAGATTTCTGAAGATCTCATCTAATTCATTAAATTTATCTGTGGCTAGTTTATTGTTCAACCACTCTATTTAGAGGTTTTATTTATAAATAATGCCTACATATTTCTTATATTCATATTTCCTCTTTTCAAATTTTCCTGTTTTTCCCTCAAAGTCTAGTTTTTACCTTATCTCTCTGTATATTTGTGATATACTTGTTTTAAAGCACAAATTGTTCTGTTATCTACAGTTGTAGGAATGGAAATATTTTAAAGTGTATCTGTTGATTCTAATTGTGGGGAAACTGAGGAAGGGCAAAGGGAGAAGGGGACGCGGGTGCGGCAGGCCCACGAGGAGGTCAGCTACTCCTCCCCGTGGAGCCAAGTCCCTAAGATAGGGGTCGCCACAGAGGATAAGAAAATTGATAGAAAGTAGAGA
>CAUYRT010072195.1:0-28751 GCA_963574885.1 Lepilemur ruficaudatus
CGAGGTCTCGCTCTTGCTCAGGCTGGTCTTGAACTCCTGACCTTGAGCGATCCACCTGCCTCGGCCTCCCAGAGTGCTAGGATTACAGGCGTGAGCCACCGCGCCCGGCCTAGATATCTTATTTAAACGTTCATATACAGGTTTTGAACTCTTTTCATCACAGTTATGAAAAAAATCACAATAATAATTAAAATTTCGGGTCAAGTTTCAGCCATATTGACAATTCTATTTTTTAATTTTTTTATTTTAGAACTGCTGAGGATTTGCAGAAGAATTGCAAAGCTAGTACCAAGAGCTCTCATATATTCGGCATATATTTTCCTCCATTATTAATACTTTCAGCTTATGGTACGATCGTCACCGTTAATGAACCAATATGAATGCATAATTATTAATGAAAGTCCATACTTTATTTGGAGTCTCTTGTTTTTTCCTCTAATGTCATTTTTTGTGTTCCGGGAGCCCAGCCAGGATACTACACCACATTTGGTGATGTCTCCTTAGGTTCCTCTTGGCTGTGACAGTCTCCCAGACTTCCCTTGTGTTTGGTGACCTTGGCAGTTTTGAGGAGTGCTGCTCGGGTATTTTGTAGAATGTCCTCAATTGGGATTTTTCTGATGGTTTTTCTCATGCTTAGATAAGGGTTATGGATTTTGGAGAGAAAGACCACAGAGGTGAATTGCCATTTTTATTATTAATATTTTATCAAGGGTACATACTACCAACGTGACATGACCTTTTGCTGTTGATTTGACCTCGATCACCTGGCTGAGGTCATGTTTGTCAGGCATAGCATTCTTTTAATTCTTTTAAATGACAAATTTCCATTGCATATTTAAAAGATGATAAATTTATCTGAAGGATGATACGGTATGTAAAATTACGTCTGCCAGATGAAGTGTTTAATTCAGCACCAATTCCTAACCTGACTCGTGAAAGGTAGGAATAAAAACATTCTTCCTCAGTATGATAAAAAAGGTCTAGTTAATACCATAGATAAAAATCATACTGAGCCTAGATATTTCTAAGTGACTCACCCTCAACCTGATATGATAGGTATGTTTTCATTCCATATAGTTATTTATTGAGCATCTTTTTTTTTTTTTTTTGGAGACAGAGTCTCACTCTGTTGCTTGGGCTAGAGTGCTGTGGCATCAGCCTAGCTCACAGCAACCTTAAACTCTTAAACTCCTGGGCTCAAGCAATCCTCCTATCTTAGCCTCCCAAGTAGCTGGGACTACAGGCATGCGCCACCACACCCAGCTAATTTTTTCTATTTTTAGTAGTTCCTGGCTAATTTTTCTATTTTTTTTTTTAGTAGAGATGGGGTGTCACTCTTGCTCAGGCTGGTCTTGAACTCCTGACCTCAAGCAATCCTCTTGCCTTGGCCTCCCAGAGTGCGATGATTATAGCCATGAGCCACCACACCCAGCCAAGCATCTATTGTCTAATGCTGAGGACACAGTAATGAGAAAAACAGGGAGAAATCCTTGCTCTCTGAAGCTTATACTTGAGTTAGGCGGTGTGTGTGTGGAAAGAAGATAGGGAGATGAGAAATAAATATATACATAGAATGTAAGACGGTGAAAAGTACAATGAAAAAGAAATGGAACAAGACAGACATAGGGAGCAAGTAGGAGGAGGATGCAAGTTTAAGCTGGGGAGTCAGGGAAGGCCTCACTGAGGATCTGATATCTGAGTGAATGCCTGGAGGGGATGAGGGGATGAGCTGTGCAGATACCCGGGGAAAAGGCCTTCCAGGCAGAGGAAGCAGCCTGTGCAAAGGCCCTGAGGCAGGGGCACGTCTGGCATGTTCAGGGAATACCAGTGAGTCTCCTGTGTCTAGAAAGAAGGGAATGAGGGGCATGAAGTAGGGGGTAAAGTGAGATAGGTGGAGGGAGGGCAGACCACAGAGGACTTTGTAAGGGACTGCAGGGACTTTGGGGGGTTTTGAGCAAAAATGTGATAATACCTGACCTAAGTTCTCAGAGCTCTCTCCGCTGTTCTTTCGGATTGTGAATTGGAGGCCAGTGCATAATCCACGTGAGCGTGGATGGGGCTGAGAGCAGCGTGGGGAAGCGGAGATGGTGAGAAGGGGTACGATTCTGGAACTTTCCTGAAGAGGGAGCCAGCGGGTTTTGATGGCAGGTCAAACGTGGGATGGGAGTTTCTTTTTGGCATGGACAACAGGAAGGATGAAGGGAGAACTTCCACAATGACTATTTTATAGAGATTTATATTTTCTTGTCTGCATAATCAACTATAGAAAATAAGATTAAAAAGAGCATTATGAGAAGACTCTATGATCATTCACCTAGAGGAGCTAAAGAATTCAACCAAGGCCGGGCGCGGTGGCTCATGCCTGTAATCCTAGCACGCTGGGAGGCCCAGGCAGCAGGATCACTCCAGGTCAGGAGTTCAAAACCAGCCTGAGCAAGAGTGAGACCCTGTCTCTACTAAAAATAGAAATAAATTAATTGGCCAACTAAAAATATATAGAAAAAATTAGCCGGGCATGGTGGCGCATGCCTGTAGTCCCAGCTACTTGGGAGGCTGAGGCAGGAGGATCGCTTGAGCTCAGGAGTTTGAGGTTGCTGTGAGCTAGGCCGATGCCATGGCACTCTAGCCCAGGCAACAGAGTGAGACTCTGTCTCAAAAAAAAAAAAAAAAAAAAAATTCAACCAAAATAACAGTGAAGAAAAATTGCTGGTCAAAAAATACAATTAATACAGATTAGTCCAATACTCAAATGCCTTTATTGGCTAGCTAAAAATATTATAATAAAAGACTTCCAATTTATAATAGCCACAAAATTGAATTATGTCCTAATGAAACTTGCATAAGGTTTTATAATACCTGTCCAAAAAAGTCTTCAAAATTTTAATGGTGATAAAAGGCTTAAATCCATAGAGAAATATATCCTACTCCTAGATAGGAAGACCAAATGGAGGTGGCAATTATTTCTGGTTTAATTTGTAGTTTTAATATAACTTCAGCTAAAATACCAATGATATCACTGGCACTTTATGGAATGCAGAATAATTGATTCTGCAGTGTACTTGGAAAGATAGAGTATTAGAGCATTAGCAAAGGAATAATAATTATTCCACAAAATAGACTGTTTTACAAAACAGTAACTGAAGCAGTGTAATGCTGGATTAAAAGGAGAAATATCGTCCATAAGGACAATGCGTATTCACAACTTTAAGTACATATGGAAACATAATATACGGCAAATGGGTATAATAAAATTATAAAGAACAGAATTATTGTATACATGCTGCTGTATTAACTTTACTTCAATATGGCAAAAAAACAAATTTACTTCAAAGAATTACAATGAAAAATTAAATCATATATATGGAGATAGTTTATTTAACCAAATAGGGGAACTGGCTTTTTAGATTATGAAAGATGTTATGAAGAAAAGATGAGAGAAGGTGTTTAAATAAAATTCAAGATGCTTATATGATTAAAACAAAATAAAGCCAATAGTATCAAAATAAAATATTTTTTAAAGTGATTATAGGATGTCCAGGCATCATATGGGCAGTGTTACTATTCTTTAGAATTTCTGGTATTTTCCAAGTCTGCTGATGCAACAGATGGAAACTTACTAAATAAAAAGCTTATAAAATTTCACACGCAAGCAAATAAGTCATAAGTCACACAAAAAAGATAAAATACTTGACATCATTTGTAAGGAGAGAAATGGAAATTAAATTAGTTCTGAAGGAAATTACATGCCCATTAAGTAAGCCTAAATCTGGGGGAAGTATTGATCAATCTTGAAGGAACAGGGTCTTCTGCAGTCGAAATGACAGTATTAATGGGTTCAATACTTCGACAGGGCAAATATTTCAGGCAGTGTTAAAATATTTTCAGTTATATTCTGGGAAACCCATTTTGGGGGAAGTTTTTGTATGAAAATAATTTTAAAGAAGATAAATACTACTTGTACAAAGACACATTGTAGTACAGTACAGTGAACAACAAGAACTAGAAGCCAGATAAATGTTTAACAACTGGAGGATGATGAAGGGATCTGTAGTTTAATAATCCGACGCATAGATCAGATTCATGTTTACTGTGTTTCCATCTGTATGAATTTAAGTTTACTATAAATCTGAAGTGAGAAAATAGGAAAATATTTATCACATAACGATTGCAGGGAAAAAACAGGATGCAAAATTTTCACCATGATCCAAACATAGGAAATGTTTACCTACGGTTAAAGATGGAAGATGTCACTGAGAGAGGTAGTTGAGTCTAGGTGAGGAAATTTGGAATGTAATTTGTATAAAATCTCAAAAGGCGAGATTAAAGAATTAATGCAAACATCCACATACCATGTTAATGGATCAGCGGGAGATGTTTAGGTGTTGCAAGAAATGTATCAAGTTGCCATTTTCTATGCTTGGACTTCCTTAAATGGTGTTGCTCATTTCAGTTTGGAGCTGGTCAGTTTCAAGTCTGTGGACACCTTCCTTCTGTGGGCCCTTGGGACAGGGCAGTCACGGGGTGGGTGGGATGGGGGAAATTGACCCGGGTCAATTCTGGATCACAGCCACTTGACCGAGAGTTTGGGGACAGAGTTGGAGTCTGGCGGGACTGGAGCACTTGGTAGAGGACAAGAGCACAAGCCCTATGTGACTCCAGCTGCCCCAGCAAGGGTGGGGCCAATGAAGGCTGCAGGGACCGGGTCCCCTGGGGACAATGCAGGATACCAGTGGGCCCCCACACTCTGGTGTAGACTGACTATGAGCTGAAACGGGCTGCGTGTGCTGGCGACAGAGATCCATAGCCCCCCTGGGAGGCCCAGCAGAGGCCAGGGTGGGCTACCAGGGACAGTTCTACTTCAGCGGGGCAGGCAGAGGCCTGGTGTTTGAGCCCGGGGCTGGGCTGCAGAGGACAGGTCAGGCTCTGGGCTGGGGCCTTGGAAAGCCATAGGGAGAGTGCCCAGGGAATCTTGGACCAACCCAGGACTTGGATTGGGGTGGTCAGATCTTCCCCTGGCCCCCAAGACCCTGGGCGTGCAGGGTGGGTTCTCCTCTCTGTTCTGCAGCCCGGAAGCACTCTTGATTCATTCATCTGGGACAGTTGTAAGGCTTATCTCATTTGTGTTTTTTCTCTCATGAGTCACTGTCATTTGTTGTTTTATATCCATTGTCTTGCAAAGTATTGTTTCGTATATTTCATTCATTTTTTTTGTTTGTTCCATTTGAAGGGTACATTTGGTCCCTGTTATGCCCTCTTAGCTAGAAGCAGAAGTTCCTTCGTATTTTCTTAACAGACAAATATTTACATCATTGCCATTAGAGTCTGTGTACCATTTTACGGTGAAATCATTATATCTCTGCCATTTGTGATATTTCTAAATAGTTTCCTAATTGCAATTTTAATAGCTGCACAATATTTCACAGCGTGCCAAATTTGAGAGCAGTTTATACCTTAAAGAATGATTTATGCCCTGTCTTCTGTTTGCAAAAAGAGAAATTCAGATGGCTTGCTGACAAAAAGGCCTACTGCATAAGAGGAATACAGTATGAATTAAAAAGAAAAACAAGGTTGAGAAAAATGAATAATAATGCCAACTATGATAATGTCTGCTGTAATTGAAAGTAAAATTAGGTTCTGGGCATTCTGGCAGTCAAATGTGCCAACTGTGATTAGTTACGTAATTCTCATTATCACAATGAAACGGGGACTGTTCTTGAATGCCTACTATGCACAGCTCAACAAGAGGTATAATCAATAATATTTTCTTTGAGTTTCACCCCACCCTTGTGATACTTACCCTGGATCATAGAGCAAATGACAGGATAGGAATTCAGGTTTCTGACAGTAAAATAGCCCACCAGGTTTTCAGAGGCCAAAGCTACCTCCTGCACAGGCTAGCTCAGGACGATAGACATTTTCCTTGTACAAAATTCCCAGAGAAATTTCTCACGTGAGGCAATGTACACAGGTGTCAGTGAGTGAGCTCATGATCCGTGCTGAACGACAGCTTCATGCTCGATACAGAAGGGGTTGTAAAGGGCTAATTTTTTGTCATGGCTTTTGAGGAGTGTGACATGAACCCATCCTTCATTTGAGGACTTTTGAGGGGCAGCGACATGGAAATGGATTATGTGTGTAGCTCTCCGGGGAGGCAGGAGTAGCCGAGGATGGAACTTGGGGACTCAGAGGACAGAATTCTGTTCAAGGGCCTTCTGTGACCTTGAACGAGTTCTTGAAAGGACCCGGAGAGCTCATGTTTCACTGCTTTTTGAGGAGGGTCTCTGTAATATGAATGCGTGCCTCTGGTCACAGACTGCGCCATGATGCCCTGCAATTTGATTTCTGCGTCCATAACTCTACTAAAATTCGGCACCCCCAAGCCGTCGTTGTGGAATGACATTGTCACTTGAGTTCTGGGACTCTCCTTTTCCCCTCTGTCCCCCTTCTCTGTCACCCCGTCACTTCTCACGCACTCCCCATGTTCTCCCCGATCCTTGGGGTGCCGTCATTGCCTCCTCCCTCTTTGTGCTTAACTTTTTGGCATCTCCATCGGAGCCTGATTTAATATTACTGAACACCGATTGCTGTTTGAGCTTGATGCGAAGAGCTACAAGAGGAAACAAAGATGAACGAAACATCGTTCCGCCCTCAGGTTGCCCCTCTCTAGAAGCGGGAGGATAAAGAGAAGTGAATAACTATCATTTTTTAGAGAAAAAGTAACCAAAAACTCTACCAACAAAACCAATATGAATGCCCAAATAGAAAAATCAGGAAAAATTTCATAGACTTTTGACATTGAAAGTTGTGTGTACATATACACTTTCATCAGACTCAGTTTGTGTATTTCCAAGATTTATTTGCACCCCTCCACCAGCCCCCCTGGGATTTAGCCATTTGCTCACGGGGGAGCCCAGCTGCTGCCATCATCATTTCAACCCCTGGCACTGCCCGCTGTCCTCGCCTCCTCCAGGGTGCGGCCAGGCGTTGGGATGGCTTCCATCACATGAACTGAGGGAAGAGTGTCATCACCCCATACCCAGGTCCCATCCCCTGACTCACAGAGGCTATGGCTTCTCCTTCCACTCTGGGCTCAGATGCCTCTTGCCGCTGCCTGGACGAGCTGTATGATAGTATAACCCGGAAGCACAAGAGAGCTAATGTCTGATGGGGTCAGTCTGGCCAATAAGGGCCAGCAAATGGGCAGCGCTGGGCTGCGGGCTCCCTCTGCCTTCCCCTCCTTGATGGGCTTACCCCAATGAGTGGGGGTTCCACACAGGTCTGGAAGCCCTTCCCCGTGACTCAGTCACTGTACCACGGCTGGCTTGGTGGGTGCCCCCTTGCACCTGCTCTCATTCCGTCCCTGCCTCACTCCCCTGCTCCTTCCCTCTGGCCACCCTGCGAAGGCACCTCCTGATGATGTCACACGGAGGTTTGCAGCCAGCTGTTTTCTAGAGAATCCAGACCGTGCTTCCAACAGAAGTAGGATGAGACTTTCCAGGCAAAGGAACCATGAGCGAAGTGCTGAGAGAGGAGGGCAGGGGTGCTGAGGGCCAGGCCCACCCGCCCACCTCAGCGTGTCCTGGACTCCCCTTCCCTCACGTCCCCTCCCAAAGCTGTCCCACAGGTCTCTCTGCGGGGTACTCCTCCCTCTGCCCATAACCACCCGTTGAAATAGCTCCGATGTCAACTTTTTTCCTTATGCTTTTAGTATTTTTCAAACACCTGTGGAATCAGAAAATAAACGTCATAGAAAAGATGTCCTGTCATTCCTCAGGTTCGAGCTCAAGAACTGACACATCCTTGAAGCCAGAAATAAACTCTTCCTACTTTGTGCTACTCAAACTATTTGTTTTTTAGCAATTGTCACATCTTGCCTGGAATCAGCAATGATTCCACCAGATTAAAAGTTCCTTGATTGCAGAGATACAAAGTGGCACCTCTGCAAATACCAGCTGAATACATTTAGAAATCTGTGTGCAGTTAGGTTAAGATAAGGTCCCTTAAATCATTATGATACATGCGCTCCTTAAATCATCATCATCATCATTATTATTATTGAATACTAGTATAAATACTGGTTTTGAATATTATTTTTGAACCCACTAGTAGTTCTGATAACTCTGCAGGGAAACACGCTCATGTGATTCAGACCATGCCTTGACTCTGGGCACTGAGAACAGGAAGTGAGTGATTCCCACAGGGTTCCGGAGATCAATGACATCAGAATCCAATCACACAACCTGGAGTGAAGGTTTTCAAGCTCACTGGGCCACCAGAGGAGAAACAAGGAGGGGAGGACTCTTCATTCATTTAATGACTATTTTTTTTTTAGTACTTACTCTGTGCCAACCTTTGCGATGATCAGATACTTTGAAAAGCGTAAGTTAGATAGGAACAACATCTATCCTTGTGCTAGGAATGTTTAAAAGTTGTTAATTTCTTCCCCCTAGTTTCTCATTTAGAAAGCTGGTCTCCACGTGTCTACATTTCACACTGTCCAGTTAATTTCAAGGAATTTTTGGAGCCATGATGGGGGAAGTGAGTGAAGGAAGAAATCAGAAAAAGACATGACATCTGCCACGAGCAGTATTAGCAATTACCATTTTCAGTTGAATACGTGGACTCCTTAAGAGGATAGAAGCTTGGTGGTGCTCATCAAAAAGATGCCTAATTTTTTTGAATCCAAGACTCTGGGAAACCCTTTAGAGCCTCTCGTTACGTAACGAGACCGGGCAGGCATCTTTCTTTTTTTTAATTGTATTTCCATTGACATCTTCCAGGGAAGATGCTGGATAGTGTGATGTTTTTGAGGCTGATTTGCCTTTTTGTCTGAAGCGGTGTCCCCTTGCTGCCAATTAGCCTCCTGTGCCTTCCTGAGCTAAGGAGTCTCCTTCAAAATTCCTAACAGGCAGCCCTGTGGAGACATGGGAGGGAAGCGAGGGAGGGAGGGAGGACGGGAGGGAGGGAGAGAGAGAGGTAGAGGGTGTCTGCATGCGGCGTACATGTGGTGCAGGCTGGGAGACCAGAACGCTCACAGAACAGGCGGTGTGATTTCCATGTTCCTCGTAAGTATGTTAGCCCTGCGGGGAACTGAGCCTGCCAGCCTACTTGCAGAGGAAAAGTAGATTTGGAAGGGGTCAGTTCCTAAGTGACTTCCCCCTCCGTGATAAGGGGCATTTGCTGATCGCCAGTGCCTGCCTGGTGTCTCGTGGTCAGACCCGGCTGACTCTCACTCCCAGATATTTGATTTTGCAAAAGGGACACACCTATCGGCAGGAGAGAAGACACCGGCCAGATTGCAAGCGGTAGGTTGTGACATGCAGCATGTTTATGCAGCAGAACTGCTGAGAGAGGCAGAGAGATGGGGGCTGCTCGGGCTGGTGGATTGATCTGCAGTAGGGAATGTTTTATTTTAATTGCCAGCTGAAGGAAGAAGAATTGCTGCCTAGGCTAAGGTAGCCGTGAAAAATTCTGTGTTCCGAGCCTTTACGTTTGTGTTGGATGTGATTTCTGTGTTTGTGCAGCTCAGTGAAGCCAGGGAGGGCTCACCTTTAAATAACCTGCAGGTTCCTATTTTCCTCCTTTTTTTTTTTCCCTCTCCCTAAGCACAGTCCCCACCCCACCCTCCCAACGTCCTCCTGTCCTCTGCCCCACCCCGTGTGAAATGTGGCCTATCTTTACCCTGAGCCTATTGCACCCTAAGTCTGGATTTCTGGCTGGTTTGCCGTAGGTGCTTGTGGATGCTTTGCAGCTGCCCGGGGCCCAGGCGGACTGACGCTGCGGGAGCGTGTGTGCATGGGAATTGGAGACCATGGCAGTGCAGCTGGTGCCCGACTCTGCTCTGAGCCTGCTGATGGTGAGTGCTCGCCGGGGCGGAGGTGGGGCCCAGGCAGCGCCCGCTCCAGCCACCCCTGCACCACGGCTGCTGGCATTGCTGCTGCAGACATACTCTCTGTTGCGCTGCTTTCCTCCCGCAGGCCCTTTGGAAGTGATTTCTTGGGTCAGAGCATCAGCATGACAAAGCATTCCCAGGGAAAAGAAGCCCTGGGTTAGGTTTGCCATTTCAGAAACTTGTTGCTGAGTGCTATTTTGAGAGACGGTGCTTGCAAACAGGTGCTTAGAGCCCCTGGAAATAGATTGCTAGGACACCGCCGCCCCCAGCTCACCGCATCCTTTCCCCTGTTTGAATCTAAATCCAGCGAATCATGTTTGTTTGCTTTTTTATTATCTTCTCGTGGCAACTGTGGGATTTCCTGCCCACGGGGTGGTTGAATAAGATCCCTCTGGGCACCCACGTATCTGTTCAGATTTCCCTATAGAGGCGGCCGAGGAGGTTTGCTGTGGCCTTGGTGGCACTTGGGCTACCGAGTCGGGGGGAGCCCTTTTCCCAACTGCCATTGATGGGGAGACCTTGCCGGCCTCATCCAGGGGCTTATCTGTGTGTGAGCTGCTCACCCACTCTGCGCCCCTCTAAGATTTTCGTGATGTTAAGAAAGCCGTTGCTCTTAGTATATTAAAGCAAACGGGGACAGCTGCACTGTCCTGTTTTACTTGGCTTGACTTTTTGCTTGACATTAGGTTTGGGGTTTGTTTTTGCTGTGGTTCTGTGTCCCCCGCCCCCGACTGGGGAGCCCACGTGCCAGGGTAACACTGTGGTTGGAAGTAGCTTGCGCCAGGCTTGGCGTGGAAAGGGTTCCAGCATTGACACGGGAGGTTTTGTGAACGAGGCGTAAGTGCTTCTCCTTGGCATTTGATCTGTGCATTTTGACCAAGGATGGGAAACGCAGCTTTGCACGGCCTGAGGAGTCTGTGAAGGCTACCTGGAAGAAGAACCAGTAGCCAGCCAGCCCAAGTTAAGAGGGACAGGTGTTCTTGGTCCTTTGTTGCCTAAAATGTCATTGGGTCCATAGATTGGGTTGAATTGCCTGAAATCTCACAGAACTCTGCTGACTTCTGATTTCACTGGGGAGAAAGATTAGAAGGAATGAAAGTTGTTTTAATGAAGAAATTACCTTTACCTGTCTTCCTTCCCATACTAATTCCGGGATCTGATGACACGTTCTCCTCCATTGTCTGTCTTTGGTCAAGTACGTGGATGGGAAAGGCTGTGGGCATTTGTAACGGTGGCTGGCACTACGATGCAGTATCCGCGAGGACCAGGAGACTTCTGGGCACCTGGGAGTCTGGGTTTTGTGCACTAAAATACAGGCGCACACTCACATGTATGCACATGCATAGTGTGTAGTATGGCTCAGTAGACATCAATCCTGCATTATGTTGATACAGAGGAAAAAAGTTTTCTTGAAAAACAGCTTTAAGGGGAGCTAGAGCTGCTTGCTCAGTCTTCTGCTTGGAACTGTCCCCTGTGCTTAGATATGTGTCTGCTTTACCTCCAAGATCCTAAGGATAAATCCCTGGTACCCAAATTGAATGGAGCTCAGCACTGGCTCAGTTCCTGCCATGCACAAACACACACACACACATACACACACACACACATATACACACACTCACGCACACATATACACACATGCACACACACATTCACAGATGCACTTTTGCATGCACACCCATACATGTACACACACACAGACACACACGCACACATGCACACAGGTGCACACACTCAGGCTCTCCTGTCCCTGGGCCTCCCAGATTTTATGGCTGCTGTCCTGGTATCTGCAGCCCAAACTTTATCCAGCATTTGTCAGCGGCCTCTGCCCTTAGATCTCTCCCTACCTCTCACCTCCTGGCCGGATTAAAGGATTGTGTTCCCGTCTCTCTCGGAAGCTGGGGGAAATAGCTCTCGACATCCTGATGGGCCATTAGATTAGAGCACCCTGGAGCTCCATGTGTAATCGGAGTTAGGGCACATTTTCTGATTGGTATTCAGTTCAGGGAAATTTTCCCCTATGGAATTGGATGCTTTTTTCTTTTTTAAAGGGTAAACCCCAAAGTAATTGCTTTTCTGACATGTTGCATGATGAGTCTTAAAATTTATAAGCAAACCAAGGAGAAGAGAAAGGAGGAGAAGAGGCCATTTAGTGGGGTTGCTTTGGCTGTGAGTTCAGGAGCTGTATACGGTATTATTTATTAGCTCATCAGTCGGCCAATCGGTTCTCAGTATTTATCGAGTGTCTGCTGATGGCGGAAAGTGGCATGGTGGGATGGCAAGAGCCAGAGCTTGTAAACACATGGTTTGGGAAGGTCGATACCAGGTTGGCTGATGGCCGTTCTGATTTGTGCTGGGGAGTCACTGGGCTGCTGGGACACTGGGGAGATATGTAGCCACGCCCCTTGCTTTTGGGTAAGGAGGCAGCCAGAGGTTGTGTTCGGTTTAGGTGCTAAATGGTTCAGGGCAGAGCATGTCTGTTTGGTTACGGAAGCAGCCACCGAGTCTGGAGGGCGGGGCAGCCCCCGGCTCTGTCCTCAGCTCTGCCACTCACTGGGTGACCTTGGGCATGTTGCTTCCTCTCTCTGTGACTTAGTTATGCCATTTGCTAACTGATCTCCAGGGTCCCTTCCAGTTCCGTTAAGCACAATTTAAGGTCCCTAGGAAGGGTGTCTAGAACAGCGCCAACTCGAACGCTTTATTCAGAATCATGTCTTCATTTCCAACCTTGCACACGAACAGTGTTGCTGTGGGAATGGTGGAATCTGTGTCCACCCCTATGGCTTTTATTCCAGGGCAGGTGTGTTTCCTATTATTCATATTATGATCATGCATTTCAGGTTTCGTCATACTTTGTTGTTAGGAGTCCGGCTTCACAGGAACCTAATTTAGGCTGTTGGACAAAAGCCTAAAAGACTATTGAACAGTGCCCTGAAGGCTTTCCAAGATGGTGCTGGTCTTAGTCTTCTGGGAGGGGCCCGGTTGTGAGCATGCCCTGACCATCGTAAGGTGGGAGGACGTCACTGATGCCTTCCATGGAGCCCTTCAAATGACTGAGGAAGTGTGGGGCTGGAAGACAGGTGCTGGTGGTGGAGACGGCCTCACATGCCATTGCAAAGCTGCCCGCCCCAGCTTTGCAGGAATCTCAGGAAGCAGAAGAACATACTGCTGTGATCACCAAACTGTTAGCCTTCAGCCTGATGTGACTAATTGCAGAGTAGGAAGCTCTCGGCTGTGTGTCATTTGTTGAAGTCATGGGAGTTCAGGGAAAGTCGCAAGGACGGCCAGAGCCGGGGATTGCTGGTCATTTCCTTAAAGCCAGGATGGGGATGCATAACCATCAGGCTACAGACCTGGTATTATGTCATTTTTTTGTTCTTAGATTCTGAAAGCTCACACTTTTGGGGCACCTAGATTAAAATAGTTTTTAATGTTAGCTGGCTAGGTAATAAATAATGCAAATTATGCTTTTCTGGGAACAAAGCATCTTTACTTACATTATCTCATTTAATCCCTTCAACAACCCAATTTTCAATACAAAAAAATCTAATAGTCAGAATTTGGGAACTGTCAATAGTTGCACAACTGAAATTGATGGGGCAACAAAGTCTCAGAATCTAGGTCCTCTGAGTCCCGAGCCAGCACTTTCTCTGATACCATCTCCAAGCTCGAGAACTTGACTCCAGAACCTTCTAACACTTTGGAGTAATTCCTCAAGAAGGTCTCACCTCTGAGCCAGTCTGCATTTTCCATGTTTCTAGGTGGGTAACCCTGGCTTCCTGTTTATCATCTGCCCTTTTACATGTGGCAGTGTGAAATATAAAAGTGATATCACAGTCCGGCTCAAGATGCCTGGTTTGACTCTAGCAGGAAGAAATATTTTCATATCCACGAAACATCTGCCATGTTTTCAGCGTCCCATTCTCTTGAACTCTATTTCTAGGAAATTATTAAGTGTCATGTTTTACGATAGGAAAATCTAATATGTGAAATCTCTAATTCACGAGTCAGAGAAATGAATGAGTGATTGTTCACAGTGAATGAAGGATGGGAAGTTGATTACCCTGAAGGTTCTTTCCATTTTAAAATTTGACTTCAGATTTCTGGGCTGCTTCTGAATAGACAAGTTCCCTGGTCTATTTTGAATAGATTTCGTTGGCAACCTGCTGTTCTATAACTTTTTCTCCCTCATTTCATTATAAATTCTTCTTTTTTTCAACCATTTTCTTCCTCTGGATGTTTTCCTCTTTTAACTAGCCAGCAAATATTTTCTGAGTATGATACAAGCCAGTCACTGTCTTTAGCAAAGTTAAAATATAACTGGAGAGGCAGGCTAGAGTTGCAGAGATGCGCAGGAATTATAACAATGAGAAATTTACAGGACACGTCACAGAATCACGTAAGAACTGTAACAACATAGTGCGTAACTCATCACCAGGTGAGCTCTAGAAAGAGCTGGTTGTCAGTGGAGGATCTGTTCTTGAAGTTTAGGTACCATGTTGAGTGATGGATGCGTTCAGAGTGTTGATTTGAGGTGAGGGGAGTGGAATCTCCATTGTGTTTGGGAGATGGTTAGGAGACTGGTTTGGACAGAGTTCTTGCAGGTGACAAAGGGTTACAAGGTCAGAAATGCAGGTTGGGGGTGTGACCAAGGTCTTACTTCTATTACTATAACCTCAACTTCCTCTACATTAAACCAGTGACAGGTCTCCTTTCAGAATTTCTAATATGACCACGGATTGTCGCCAGATCCCAACTGGCCAAAGGGACTGAATGAAATTGGATTCTGCCTTGACAGCTCTTACCCTTGAGTTAATAATAACAATCCTTGCGTTTTTCAAAGGGCGTTTGAGTCTGTTGTCTCCCTGGGTGTTCTCACCTATCCAGGCACGTCAGGTGCCGTATCGTCCTATCACGTGACACAATTGAGGTCCAGAGAAGTTAAAGGGCTCGCCCAAGATGACTCAGATAGTTGGTGATGAATTTGAGATATTACCCAGGTTTTCATGATGGTTCACACGTAAGTTTCAAAAAGTGATATTGACAACCTTTATGGAAATTTAGAGAATAATAATTATGTGATAATACAGTATAGCTGCCTAAAGCAGGGGCCCTGGATGTTTGGGTCTGAGGGTGGAACTGATTCTTAGTGTCATTTGTCTTTCTGGTTTATTTACGGTAGGGTAAGTGTCAAGTCTCTGGGAAGTGGCCATCGTCGTTATGTCTAAGTCAGTAGCTAAAATCCCTCTGAGACTCAATTACCCACCTTTTAAGGTGCAGTTTCCCAGTGGGTATTTCTGAAATCTTGATATTAATAATTTTTTTGTTAGTATTGAACGCACAAATGTGTCTGTGTCAAACGATGAAATTTGAAGTCAACGACAGTAAAACAAACACTCTCAGATCATTTTTCACTAAATATATTTCTATTTCCTTTTCTGTCAAACCCAACAGAGACTAACTCAAGCTGCTAGTGTTAGCAAAAAGGGACACTTATGCATTGATGTAACTGGGGAGTCCCAGGAATGAGATAGCTCCAGGAGAGGCTGGGCAGAGGATTTTGAATGATGGTGTCAGGTCGGAACCCTGTTTATCCAGCTCTGCCATGTGGTGACCTTGCTTCTGCGTTGACTTTAGTCTCCGGCAGATTCCTTCCCCAGAAGCCCTAGGGTTCCTTGCTGTTAGAGTTAGTGAATGCAGATAAACGAGCAAGACACTCATTACATGGTCATCACGCCATTACATGGTCATCATGGTCTTACATGCTCTCTTTGGCCCTCTTGGATAATAGACTCATCTCGGACCAATTACTGGGTTCAGGGATGGGGCTTTCTGACTACGCAGGCTACTTTATGTGTCTAGACTGGTGAGGAGGAAGGAAGTGAGTTCATTGACTGATACCTCCACCTGAATCACATGGAGTGGGAAAGGCAGGTCCTAGAAGGAGGAAAGCTATTTTATCAGAAGGGAATGCCAGCAAGGCAAAAACAACAGATGTCCATGACAATGGTCTGTGCACCTTGCACGCCATTATAGGGCTCCTGCACAGCCAGTCAGGGAGGTAGAGCATCGGTGAATCCCAAATCATGGCTTTAGTTTCCCTCAAAATAAATATAAATGGAGAAACACAATTGTCTAAATATTTTATGCTAGGTTGAACAAGTCTCACCATCTGTAAAATGGGATAATAATAGCTACCACCTAAGATTTGGGATAATTCAATGAGATATGCATGGAAAGCCTTTAAGTGCTATTCTTGGCCCAAAGCATATGCACAGTACATATTGATAGTTGCTTGCTTTATCTTCAAATGATACGAAAGGACCTCATCTCACTGGACTCTTGCATGAGCCAAGGTCAATCTTAAAAAAAAAGTTTTCCCAGATCTCTCTGCATCCCCGTCTCTGGACAAAAAGTGACCACTTCTGTTAACTAGCTGAGGATTTTAGAAAAACAGATGTTCCCATGGTCACAGGAACCATTCTCGTCATGAGCAAATTTAAATTTGCATTCCCGTCTTGAAGAACTAACGAAATTTTCTTACCCTCTGAAGGGAGATGACTAAAATATGGGCTGCAATATGTTCTCTCTGGCAAAGGCAAAGTGCATGCCTGTCAGGCCTGCTACAGATGATAGGGCGACTATGAGTGCTTCTCTGCTGAAAATTAACTGTACGGCAGCTTTGCAAAGCTTAATGGTGGTTTGGAAAACATTTGCCACTGGTTCAGGTAGCGGTTTCTCATTGGATTCCATGCCAGGGTCGGAAGTCTAATGGAACATATGCGATTTAGCCTGGTTGTAATCGAAGGTCCTGGAAGCACGCTTGGCTACGACCATGTGGCTCATATTGAGTGGGGAGACTGGATTCCAATGTCAAGGTCACACCGGCCTCCAACTCACGCCGCATCGTGATGAGTTCCCTTTATAACCCTGGGTATTGGACTCACGGTCTAGACCTAAAGGAGCAATTTCCTGAGTGGTAGATCCAGCTCATCTTTCCAAGTGGCGCATTCATGTACACCTGTGGTTTGAACTGTCACCTGTGCCCTGGTGACTCCCAAATCGTGTCTTTGGGTCAGGTTTTGACTGTAAATCCAAATGCTGCTCAGATTTGCCCTCCTGCCTGCCCCAGGGCTACCGCAGCTCACCTCAAACAGAGGATTTATGATCTTCTCCCTGGTCTGTATGTCCCACCCTGGTTGGTGGCAGCACCATTGAGCCTGTCATCCTGGGAATCCCTTCTTTCATGCACCTTGTCCGGTTAGTGACGGGCCATGCTGCTTCTGCTGCCTCAGTTTCTCTCTAATCTGGGCCCCCCCATGCCCCCTCCCCTGCCTTCATCCAGGCCTCCCATCGCCCACTCCTGGGCCATCTGCAGAGCTTCTTACCTGGTCTTCCCGCTCCTCGTCTCTTTTCACTATTGTCTGTCCTCCGTACTTTTTCTAGAGTGGTATTTATAACATGAAGGTCTCATTTCTGTGCCTAAAATCCTCCTATTGCACCTGATTTCACATAGGATAAGGCTCAAGCTTAGTAATAGACCACATTCGTCACCTAAAGATCTGGTCTCTCAGAATCTGGAAGAATTTGCTTTAAAAAAAAAAAGTCTATCCTCTGCCTGCCTGCCCAGACTCATGCCCCACTGTTCCCTCCGCCATGCCTCAAAGCTCATACGCTGGCAGCGCTGGGCTACGTTTGTCCCCCACAAATGACATGCGGGCTCAAGCTTGTGCACTATTGAAGGCACTCTTTCTGCCATTTGGATTGCAATACTCTCTACCTTCACTTTCTCCTTTAGTTCCTTTGACTTTTGTATCCGCTTTCATTAACAGATTGCAAGTGCCTCATGAGCATAGAGCAATTCTCATCTATTTATTCAGCTCACACTTACCAAGCACCTGCTGTTTTCTGGACACCTTTGTAATGGGCTGAACAAGACAGACAGGGTTTCTGCTGCCATCAAGCTTGCATTCTCCTGGGGAAAGACAAAAAAAATAAACACATAGAAAATAAGTAGAAGTATAGGTGACTTGCAGCAAATTAAAAATGATTTGGAGACAATGCTTGGACGACAGACAGCTTTTGAGTGGGTGATCCGAGGAAGCCTTCTTGGAGGAGGAGATGGCGTTTGAACCAAAGGGTGAATTGCAAGAAGAAGCCAACGGTGGAAGAGTCATGGATAAGGCCTTCTGACCTGAGCAAAGGCCCTGGGGCAGGAAGAAGTTTAGCAGGCTCCAGAGCCTTGTGGTGTACTCAGTATATTTGGTAAATTAAGGTATTGATTGACTTCCTGACAGTGTAGCACTGGACCAAGCTCTGGGAGGAATTTTCGGTAAGTTCAGGGCATGGCTTATAGCTCATTAGAGCAATGAGAAGCCACAGAAAGTGTTTAGGTTACATTGCATGATAGGAAATGCCCCGCATTGAAGGGTACGGTGCTCACTAACCACGTGCTGGGAGAAATCAGGGAGCAGAGGCAGGGGTGTGGGGTCTGGAGAGCTAGTCCAGACAGTTTGTAGCAGATGGCATGGAACCATTTTGAAGAGCGCTGCCTTGTCGATCGGAGAGGGGAGGGAAAGAGCAGCTTCCCAGCAGAGGAACAAACTCACAAACCCAGGGGAATTCAGGAGGAATGAGGATGAACAGCCAAGGGTAGGGGGTGGGGCAGGGGCGGAGGTAGAAGCTGAAGGGACTGGTCGGAGGGATACTGGGCTGGAGGAGGGAGAGGCGCCCTGTCTTGGAGGATGCGCACTGCTGGTTAAATGATGTGGGAAGACTTTGCAGATGCACCTGGGAGGACCTGGGTTGGAGCCTCTGGGTTGTAGGATGGACTGATGGCACGGGCCAGGGGCTTGGCAAGTTTGATAGGGCGGGGGTCGGTGGGGAGAGTGCAGGGTGCGCTGTGGCACCTGGAGGGAGAGTGTCAGATTACAGTCGGTTGCAAACATTCTGGTGGGAGGTGAAAAGGCAGGGGGTGGAGTGGGGTGGGGGATGGGCAGTTTCTGGAACATTCTGAAGGGAGAGTCATCAGGACCAGACAATGGATGGGCACTATAGGGACCACAGAGTGTTGGCTGTCGGAGCCACGGGGACCGTGGCACATACAAACCACTTTTGGGTGGGAAACACCCTTTGAAGATAGGTTGCGGTGGCCAGGGCCACCGAGTCGCAGGTGCTGCTGGTGTGATAGCGAGATTGGCCAGCGGAGCTCGGAGGCACAGGCTGGGTTAGGTCAAGGGTTCAGTCTGGGGTCAGGGGCAGACCCGGGAGCGATGCTAGGAGCACAGGAATCCCGGGTCTCCACAGCAAGGCCGAGCCTGAGAGGCGCGTTCTGACAGCCGTGGTTAGAAAGCATTTGTATCACCTTACAGTGCAAGGTGGAGCTTGGACCAGATCGATGTTACCTTGACTTTGGAATTAATTTCCCTCAAGTTGAATGTACCACATGGGCTCACTGAAGGAGCCTTGGAGCTTTTTTGCTAGATGCAGGTTTTAAATGCAGTTCCGTTAGATGATGGTGTTTCCTCACAGATTTCTGTAGGGTGCGCGGAGCTAGGGACACATGTGAGCAAACTATTACTAACCTCCCCAAAGTAGCTGCTTGTATCTGTTGTGCATGCGTGTGTGTGTGTGTGCGTGTGTGTGAGAGAGAGAGACAGAGAGACAGAGAGAGACAGAGACAGACCCAGTTACTACTGTGCATAATAATAAACTACCCCACACTTTGTACTTTTTGAAGCCAAGCAATGAATTTCTTGTGCTCACCAAGTCTGTGGGTGAGGAATTCCAATGGGATTCAGTGGGGACGGCTTGTCTCTGTGCCACTACAGTCTCAGCTGGGCAGACGCAGTGGCTGGGGTGACTGGAGTCAGCTGGAGTCTAGAACCTTCTGGAGGCATCTTCACTCACATGTATGGTGGCGGATGATGCTGTCAGATGGACCACAGCTGGTTCTGGGGGCCACAACATTTACTGGAGCCTCTCCACGTGGTGTGGGCTTCCTCCTGACATGGCTACTTCAAGGTAACTAGATTTACATGGTGGTCCAGGGGCCAACACTCAGTCTCTGAGCTAGCAAGGCAGAACCGCGTGACCTTTCGTGACCTAGCCTCAGACGTCATGCAGACTTGCTTCTGTTGCGTTTTCTTGGTTACAAACGAGTCACTTAGGCTAGGTTCAAAGCCAGACAATGTAGATGCCTCTTGATGAAAGGGTGTCAGTGTAGTTTAGGACATGTATAAAGCTATCACAGCCTGTGTTCATTCTGTGTAACTTGATTTCATGTTCCTTGAAGGTCTTTTCCTTTTTGAATTACTCACAACCTGTCTATGAGACTTTACCCAGAGGAAGCAATCTATAAATGTTAATTGATTAAATTGTTGAATGATAGGTTGGTATCTGAAGCCAATTTTTTTTTTTTTGGTCTACTAGCAAAGAGTTGCATTGGAGTTTTCAGATTTTCATCCAAACTCTGAACATCTAGGGGGCAATATGTGTTTCATGCATGTCATGCCTTCAAAGAACACCCAGAGGGTGTATAAATCCTAAGAAATGGCCTGGTCTGGCTGCTCTGCGACCTCTGAGGTCCCGGGTTTGTTCTCATTGATGACTGGGAGCTGGTAAAGCAATAGCATTGCTGCTTTTACTTGCTTGGTCTTTGGACTAATAACCTGTTTTGTGTCTTTATTGCCTACGTGTCAAGGCAAAAGAAGGGACGTAGCTTGGTATTAGGACCGAAATGCTTTTTTCCCTTGTGAGGTGTGTGAGCGTAATTGAGCCGTAATGAACAGGGCTGGGGTCATTTCCCAGGGATTAATGAACAGGAGATCATGTTGGCGGCCTGAGGCTGAGTCTTTGGTCATTAACCTCGTTGGTCATTAATATTGTCTCGGAATGCTGTACGTGGGGCCTTTACAACCAGCGTCATACGCTGCCACGATTGGGAAACATGAGCGTTACCTGTATCAACAGCTATTTGTTTTCTCTGCCTCCTCCAGCACTGGTGAGCGTGGCAGCCTTTGCAACACACAACCGGAGGCAGGACGCACGGGGGAGGGCATGTTTGAGGCCGAGTCCCTTTAAAGTGCACACTCTCTTCTATATTTATTTTATTTTTTTATTTTTCTGGCAAAGAATTGCTTTAAAACTCAGACCCTGTATCTGGATGGAGCAGTTAGTTACATGGCTGTTTTCAGAGCAAAATCTGTGATGATTTTGTGCACTGTTCTGGCGTCTTCTTTCTCCCCAAGGGGCAGGCTCTGGAGTTTCTTTTCCTTTCTGGTCTCTTGTTTTTCCTCTTCCTGTCCTCTCTTCTCCCTTCTCCTCCCCTTGTTTTTTAAAAACACTGACGGAGGGTCTCAGTCAGAGACATTGTGGTGCATGCTGAGGGTATGTGGCTGTATCTGCAAACTCCACCTCGTCCCTGCTTGCGAGAAGTTGACAGTTCAGTCGGAAAGGCCAAAAACCACACAGGCAAAAAATTCCCATGTAGTGAGGTCAAAGTCATGGCGGAGAAACAGTAAAAGTGTGCCCAGTGACCTTGAAGGTGGAGCTGGTATTTTTGGCGAGTTTTGGAGGATTAAGGGTGAGAGCGGGGGATGGGGGGAGTAGCTCCAGGTATAGGGAACAGCAAACCAAAATGCAAATGGGAGAGTGGCATGTCCCAGAAAATGTGTGACGTTTAGGTATGGGGAAGGCAAAAGAGAATGGAGGAGGAACGGCCAAAATCCTGGCTGGGGGCAGACATAAAATACCTTCTGAACAGACGGTAAGGAGTTTGAACTCTGTCTTGAATTCAGCAAATGGCCGTTGATGATTTCAGGCAGGAAGGGCACTGTCAGAGTCGAGGTGTAGCAATCCCATGCTGGGAGCAATACGGAGAATGGGTTGAAAGAAGAGGTGAGCTTGAGGCATGGGAGTCTGGATACGAAGATGCTGAAGTCGTCCAACTGAGCAAGAAAGTGGCTTGAACTGGTGCCCGGCCAGTGACAGCTGGGGAGAGAGGATGTATTTGTGAGCGGCGTGTGGCACTGCAGGGGGTGTCATGTGTTGACTGCCACTCATGACTAAAATAACCCCCTGCCGGGAATGGCTTTAACACGGGGGACTTCCCTCGTTCACGTGTTAAGTGCGGAAGCCGGGTCGTTGCTGGGCTCTAGCTCCACTGGATCTTGGGTCTCTGTTCTCATCTGTGAGCGTCGTCTTCAGGCTGACTTTCCTCCCGTGGTCCTAAGGTCGCTGTCAGCAGCAACTGTTCAATGTTCTTCCTTGTTGAAGCCCAGGAGAGAAGAAGCATTTTGTTTCTCCAAACGGGAACAATACATTCCTTCTTTCCTTTGAGAGGCCGACTCAACTCCTTTGCCCAACCTAGGAGACAAAGTCAAGTGCTGACTGGCTTGAGCTTGGTGTCTCGGTCTGTTTTGTGCTGCTGTGACAAAGCACCACAGACTGGGCGATTCGTAATGAGCAGAAGTTTACTTTCCTGTGGTTCTAGGGGCCGGGAAGTCCAAAGTCGAGGGGCCGGGCTGCATCTGGCGAGGACCTTCTTGCTGCATCATCCCGTCGCGGACGGTGGTGGGACAGGAGAGCAAGAGGGGGCTGAACTCGCCCTGTTATACAAAGAAACCAATTCCACCCATGACAGTAGAGTCCTTATCACCTTTTAAAGACACCACCTCTTAATACTGTTAAAATGGCAATTAAATTTCAGTATGAGTTTTGGAGGGAACAAACATTCAAACCATAGCACCTGGTCTCCTGAATTGGTCACTAGCCCAGAGATGTGGAATCACCATGCTTGGCTTAGATGTATCTGTATCCTTTGCCGGATACAGCTAGGAGTGGGGCCAGTTCCCACTGTCTCACGTAAAAGGGAAGGAAGAAGGTGGGCATGGTTGCTACATAAGGAACCAACATTGTCTGTGATTAGAGTGCAGAGGAGGGCACCCAACCCACCTGGGGGCGAACTGGAGGAAGAGGAAGGTCAGCATGTGGATGGCAACTCTCCTGAGAGCAGGGGCCATGTCTCACCCACCACTGATCCTTTTGCTTTTAGCTCAGTGCCTGGCACATAGTAGATGCTCAGTAAACATCTGTGGAATGAGAAAGGCATCTAGGAAGAGGTGGTACCTGAACTTGAAGGTATAGACCAGGTGACGAAGTAGAGGAAATTTCAGGCATTACCAAAAGTATCAGTGAAAGTAAAGAATCATACAGTTGCACAGCACATTTCAGAAAACTCAAAAAGCTTTTGAGATGCTGGGACAAAAATCCAAGGCAGGGAGAGGCAGAGGATGGAGTTAGAGGGGTGAGGAAGGATGGTAGTCTGCTGAGGAGCTTCGTCCATGTCCTGCGGATAGTGGGAAACATTCGGAAAGTTTTAGGCAGGAGAACAAAATAGTCACATTTGCATTTTGGTGCGATCACTCTCCCATGACATTTAGAATACTGCTGCAGGAACACAGGTGAGAAATGATTAGGTGAAATCAGCAGCTGATTAGCTTTGATTAGGTATGCGAGGCAGAGGGGGAGGGAAGGATGACCTCAGATCTTCATGTCGGGCGAGGAAGCAGGTGGAGATCGCAGGAGGGACAGATTTCAGAGCACTGAGGATACCTTTGGACATGTTCATTTGGGGGCCCGTGAGACAGTCTAGTGGGCGTGTTTAGTTGGTTAGATGCATGCGTGCGCAGCTGGGGAAGAGTCTCGAACTGGGCATACGTAGGGCCGTCAGTATTCAGGCTACGATTAGAACAGCGAGAAAGGATGGAAACTTGGGTGTATCCTGGGAGGACCGTGAGCCACAGAGGGGGCACTGAAGGCAGTGGAGGGGAAGGGAGGGCCCATGTGAGAGGCAAAGAAAGGAATAGTCACCGGAACTTACTCCTCCTACGTTCTTGTATTCAGTAGCATGGTAAGGAAATTACAGTTAGTGATAATTTATTGCATATTTCAAAATAGCTAGGAGGGAAGAAATGTGATGCTCCCAGTACAAACAAAAGGTCAATGTTTGGGGTGATGGATATCCCAGTTACCCTGATTTGATCATTACATATTGTATACATGTCTCAAAATATTGCATGTACCCTGAAAATATATACAACTGTGATACATCAATAAAAATATACAACAGAAAAGGAAAAAAGAAGGCAATAGTCAGAAAGATAAAAAAAAAAAAAAGTCCAGGAGAGTATATGGTCTAAGATAAAAAGGGAGTAGAGACTTTCAAGAAAGACAAAAATGAAGTGATCAAGACCTAAGTGCAACAGAAAAATTAAGGAAAATAAAAACTAAAACTAAATAATACTAACTGGGTTTGCCAGTCAGATGGCAGTGGTGACCTTCTGGGGAGATGCTTCATGTGTGTGACAGACTGAGAGCCATGTGGCAAGTGAATGAAGAGGGAATAGAAGATATGTGAGTAAATGCAGTGAGATGACATTTCTAAGAGATGGGAGGAGATATGTTGGATGGTGGCCTGACGGGGAGGAAGAAACAAGAGAGGGATTTTAGAGAAGGAGAAATTGGGAGAATTATTATAGAATCACAAAAGGGGTTTGGAGAGATTGAAAGATGAAAGTCTGAGTTGGGAGATATTGGCATTGTTTCCCCTCATGGTGCCAAGGTGGCTGCAGCAGCTCCAAGCATCACATCTCTTGTATCTGTGTCCAAAAGCAGAAATTAAAGGAACAGTAAGGAGAGCTTTTCTTGCGGCCTTTACTTTTATCAAAGGAGGAAAATCTCTTCCAGAACACTGTCCTTTATGTTTTACTGGCCAAAACAGGGCCATTTACGTGACACGTTGCAGGTTAGCACACTCAGATGCCTCCCGTAGCCCCTGTCCAGAATGCCTTCCTAAACTATAGAGGCTGGAGATCTAAAAAATGCATTTCCCAGCCTCTCTTGCATCTGGGGTTCTGCATGTAATCCAGCCTCTGCCATGCAAGCTCACTGGCGTCAGATGCAGAGAGGTAAAGTCAGCAACTTTAAGTAGCGATTACAGACCGGATTTTCTTGCAAAAGTGTTGAGTTCTTCTGGACCAGCTCTTGTGGAAGCGCCAGTATCTGCTCTCTAGTGTCCAAGGCGGTGGCTCAGTGACAATAGCGCCATCTCTGCTGTAACAGTCCTGAGGTGTGGTTGGGCATTTCTCTTGGCATCATGGAAATCACGCCTGGTTATCTGGGTTTCCTGTATGTTCTTAAACTGTCCAAGACCTTGTCACAAGTCCCTTTTTGCTTAAACTAATTAGAGTGGATTTTGTTGTGTGCAACTGAGAACCCTGAACAATACACAAGGCCGCTGCAGCTGTGATGGGAACTGGGGAAGAGAGTAGCTGGCATTTCTAGGGTCTTCCAGCAGGGAAGGGGGTGCACAGTCATGGGTGCTGTGTGGACAACCACAAGGGTTTTGTCCAGATAGGTGTGGACGTAGGTCTATGAACAGAACAGATGAGGCGAGTGTCTTCTTTTACTTGGCACATGAGTGAGTTTCTTAGGGAGATATCGAAATATTTAAAATATAGCCGTCATCCCATAAACCTAGTCTATGTGGAAGAGCGATTTGTATAAAACCTAAACCTATTTCATCTCTGTTCACACCA
This sequence comes from Lepilemur ruficaudatus, assembly GCA_963574885.1. Taxonomy (NCBI): domain Eukaryota; kingdom Metazoa; phylum Chordata; class Mammalia; order Primates; family Lepilemuridae; genus Lepilemur; species Lepilemur ruficaudatus. Next base: position 25,492 of record CAUYRT010072195.1, read on the forward strand.
CTGACGCCAGCCAAACCACTGTGTAAATTTGAGGGATGGCAGTCACAAAATAGTTGGCATCGATGAGCTACAAGAAAGAGAAAGAAAAACAAAAAGACGCGGTGTCTTAGAGATAAATATTATAATTTCAATTATGATTAGGTAGACAGACAATATGGTGATGATGTGTTTGAAAGTCTGGGTGTAGATATTCCAATCTCGGATCCAAATCTTTCCAACTACTAATACCATTTTTTTTTGCAGATTAATTTTGTTAGTTGTTTAAAATAATACTTTTACATGGTAAAGAAAATTAAAAAGGCACAGGGATATACAATGAAAACAGGTTTGCCTACGACCGTAGCTTCTCAATTCTTCAGTTTCTTGTGTATCCTTCTGGAAAATTCTCTACACACATGCCACACCTTTCCTCGTCAATTCCTGTAATGCTACCTCATTCTTTTTAAAGGCTTCCAGGTATTATATGGTATGAATGACTCATAATTTTTTTAATAAATCCCTTACTGACGAACCTTTGGGGAATTTTCAATATTTGCTAATTACAAAGCATTCTGCAGGGAGCATTTGTGTGCCTACGTCTCGTGCAGATGGCTTGAGTATACTGTAGGATAAATTCTTAAATAATACTGGATCCAGGGTATAGCATTTCCAATTCTTATCGATATAGTTAAATTCCTATCTTCAAAAGGCCACCGTGCACATTTGTTTTATAAAACTCTATCTTGGAAGCTCTAGGAAAATAAGAACCAATTCTTACCGGCTAGTAGGAAGTGTGTGGAAAGTGAGCTATTCTCCAAAGGGCGTTTAGAATCTTACTGGATAAACAATTGCAGCATTAAATGTCTGCAGAATTCAAGTGGCAAATGAGCAGTGCATATCAATGACACATCTGCTGCGTCTCCAAGGCAGATGGCCTTTTAATTTTATATCCCAAAAATTACACCCAAATTCCATTCCCTTCCTCAGAATTCTCCCCCTTCTTTCTTACTTGCACTAAGAAAATGGTTTATTACACTCTTCAAATATCAAATTAATTTTCACCTAAAGCACAAAGCAACCATCTAGCACATTTTGCTAAGCAATATCTGGGATGGGGATTTAATCCGTGAATACATATTGAGCCTTGATGATGGCTTAGCACCAGGGAATTCCGTATGAGAAAAACTGTAAGACACGGTCCCTGCCTTCAATGACCTTACCATCTAGGTTGAGAAATCAACATACCGTAGGAAACTTACATGGTGAAAGGCAAAAGGAAAAGGCCTCTCTCAGTGCTAAGCTGCGTAATTTACCTACCATGCTTGGAAAGAAAAAGGAAGAGATTGCTCTGATCAGGAGCTGCTGGGGACCCCCAGGGGACAGAGGGGTGTTGGGCTCAGCTTTTGTGGCTTCCAGGAGCAAATGAGATTGAATAAGGCTGGGCTGGAGGGGGCCTGAGTGTGGAGCAGGGACAGTGCGTGTGCAGCTTTGGGTGGATGTGGGGGCCACACAGCAGGGGACCATGCTTGGCAGGAACAATATAAGAAATAATATTGAAAGGGTGGGATACACTGAAAAGGATGTTTGGGGGAAAGACGACATGTAGTGTATGCAGGAGAGTCCTGTAGAACCAAAGCAGGTCACGTTCCGGGCTCTCACACCGGCTACCTGAATTGGCATTGGGATGTTCTTTGTGTTCCACAACATCCCAAGGCTCTGTGAATTTCTCTGCATTTGTCAAGCCTGCAGAGTTTGAGATAGCTGTTTTCCAGGACTCGGAGAGATGTTCAAGAAGCATTTCTTCAACTAGAGAGTGGGGTGGGAGGAGGAACGGGTGGATGTCGGGGAGATGGGTGGGAGGCTCGTGCTGGATCCCAGGCATGGGCCACGAAGGGCTGTGCTGGGGGTGCCCTGGTGGAGACGGACAAGATGGGGGGAAGCAAGAGGGGCTTCCAAGCCCAGAACCACAGCCTTGGTGACAGGTGAAGAAGGTGCAGGGAGAGTCCACGAGGCAGTCCAGCAGGTACTCGCGGAGGGTCTGCTGTGTTCGAGCCCCACGCTCGGTGCTGGAGGGGCATGAACAGCTGCCCAGGAGGGCTCCTTCATTCCAGGAGTTACAGTCCTGAGCACACTGAAGGACAGCGAAGGGGAAGTTGAGTGCGTAAAAAGGGAGTGACAAACGCAAATAAGGTCAGAGCCCAGGAGGGGGCTGAACAAAAGGCTGTGGATCTTCAAAGAAGAAAGAGACATCCCAGCTGGCCATGGAGCCAGGTTGACCCCCAAGGTGGGGGACCTCAAGGACGCGTTAAATTTCAACTTGCAGGGTTGGAGAAGAGGGGCCGGGAGCGCAGGACCCCTGCGTAGAGCACGGGGAGGAAATCAGGCCAGGGCATTACTGGGAAGAGGAGGTGGTGGTGGGCTGACCAGCCAGGACACGGTCACAGGAGTTCGGGGCGGCGCCAGGAGGCTGAGTGGTGAAATAGTGCCCGTTATTAGCCACTGAGCCCCCAGAGGTGCTGGGGGCTGGAGTTTCAAATGCCAGCCCGGTAGAGTGAACTTGAGCTACCTTGGGGCGTCTCAGAACTTAGATGGCCCGAGAACCACCTCGGGAGTTCATTTCAAATCCAATTTTCAGGCCTTAACCCCTGAGAGTCTAATTCTCTGGATCTGGGGTGGTTCCGTACATGTATGATATTTTTTTAAAAACCACTTCAGATCATTCTGTGACAGGTGCCCCAAGGATCGCACATTGAGAAAGAATTCTCTGTCCCCTAACACGTGTCTGTGTGAACCCGCTGTGATTGGAAGCAAGGCTTGCATAAAGCGTTTTGCTTTGTTTCATTTTGTTTTATTTTTGAGGAAAAAAGAGATGGAAGGAATGGCAAGTCAGAAAGGAAACGCTACCGAATCCTCGAGTAACTCTTCAGACACATACAAATGTGTACATCTGCTGAATGAATGTTCACAGTTGTTCCCCACATTAGCCACAAGACCCTGCCTTGTAGGATGACTAATCAGTGGGTTAGTTGATAGGTCATATTTTCAATGTCTGTGAAAACAATTTGACTCGTTCCTCAATGCCATCTGATTTTGTCAGTACCCTGTGATTATGGGGTGGTGGTTTTTCGCCTGTGTCTGTACCAGGAAGACGATAGGGTATCAGTGTATTGCTTCCTAACAACACGCTTCCCTTCAAAGCTTGAACCTTTCTGAAGAATGCCCCGGTCATGAAGCCTGGAAAATAAACTCCAAAGAGGTATAGTAACAACTCAGAAATAAAA
>CAUYRT010072196.1:0-12868 GCA_963574885.1 Lepilemur ruficaudatus
CTGGTGGGACTGCAAACTAATGCAACCTCTGTGGAAAGCAATATGGAGATACCTTAAAGCGATACAAGTAGATCTACCATTTGATCCAGCAATCCCACTACTGGGCATCTACCCAAAAGAACAAAAGACACTCTATAAAAAAGACACCTGCACTCAAATTTTTATAGCAGCACAATTCACAATTGCAAAGTTGTGGAAACAACCCAAGTACCCATCAATCCATGAGTGGAGTAATAAAATGTGGCATATGTATACCATGGAATACTATTCAGCTATAAGAAACAATGGTGATCTAGCACCTCTTGTATTTTCCTAGATAGAGCTGGAACCCATTCTACTAAGTGAAGTATCCCAAGAATGGATAAACAAGCACCACGTGTACTCACCAGCAAATTGGTTTCACTGATCAACACCTAAGTGGACATATAGGAACAACATTTATCGGGAGTGGGGCAGATGGGAGGGGGGAGGTGGGGATGGGTGTATACATACATAATGAGTGCGATGCGCACTGTCTGAGGGGGACACGCTTGAAGCTCTGACTTGGGGGAGGGGGGCAAGGGCAATATATGTAACCTTAACATTTGTACCCCTATAATATAGTGAAATAAAAAAAATTAAAAATTAAAAATTAAAACATGCATAAAAGTACAAAACCTACATTGAGGAAACACTACTGTGAATCTCAGTAAGAAGCATTGTGAACACTTGTCGAACACCGCTGCAGACACCTCTCCGTGCTCACGTACAAAGAGGAGAAAGAGGAAAGCTGGGCTCATACAATGATGCTGGAACAGAAATACTAGAAGAAAAATGGGATCATATGATACAAAAAAATCTTTGTTGTTCCTTGATATTGACTTAAGAAAAAACAAGTAAAGCTGAAGGAATTGAGGAACTTCCTTGGTGCATGTGATATTTGTTCCTAAAATTTACTGCTAAAATGAAGAAAAGAGATTATGAAAACATGAAGATGTCAGGGCCACCGTTGTCTGCAACTGCGTGCTCCACCATGAGCCAGAATCTTGGCTGCAGAAGGTGGGAACACAGCGCACAGACACTTTCCCTCCCTGCTTACAGCTCCGGCTCTGTTACACTATTCTGCATTGTATAGATGACAGCATTTGCATTGTTTTGTGATCATAAATTCCACAGTTACTTAGATTCTGTGGAAATGGAGCCAGGGTGTTTACTTCTAATCTTTATCCCACGTTCTTTCCATTCCCAAATTCTTTATTTAGTTCTTTTTCTGGCTGTCTGGATGTTGTCACCTAGTGGCTTGTCAACCAGAGGTTCCTGGCCACATGCCGGCAGCGCTTGCTCTGCTGCCTGTGATCTTAAAGAACAACTTGATGAGGTATAACAGTCTGGGATTTACAAATCCGTTCACCTAGAACTTTGTACACATTGCCGATTGTCCTCTGGCGTTGAATTTGCCAGGAAGTCCAAGGCTGGACTGAATCTTTCCCCATCCAAGGTAAATTTTTGAGGCCCTAGGGATTTTGTTTTTCAATCCTGAGGTTAAGTAATGTACTAGGATATGTATTGGTATCATTTTTTTCTCCCCTGGAACACAGCATGTCCTTTTGATCGGGAGGAAAAAAAATGAGTTATTCTTTTAGGAAATGTTTCAACTATTAAAACCTTAAATATTTTAGTGTTCTATTAGCTTTATTGTCTTCCCTCAGGAGTATCAGTTGCATGTGTAATGTTGGTTTTCTTTTGCCTTCAGTATGTACAAGGGCTGTTCGGAAAGTACCCAGCCTTGCAATATGAAAATTATGAAAATTATGGCTGGATACTTTCCAGACAGCTCTCATCATTTTCTTTAAAATAACTTCATTTTCTATGGATTTCCCATTCCTACCTGCCATGTCCTTACCTGTGTTTTCAGCATGTGTGTGTATGCCTATGTGTTCACGTGTGCGTGGGTGCAGTGTGGGTATGTGGTATGTGTGTATGTGCATGTGTGTGGTGTGTGTATGCAGTACATGTGTATACATGTGTGAACGCAGTATGTATATATGTGTATGCATGTGTGTGTGTGTTTGTTTTTATTGTTCCTTCTGCTGCAGTTTCTGCCTCAGTGACGGTTCCTTTTCCTTTTCCATTTGTTTCCTGAGCTCCACCGACTTTCTTTTCATCTCCTCCTAGTGTGTCCTAATACTGCTTCCTTGAATTCTGATGACTGCTCCTGTGACAAGGCCATGCTGTTTCCTGTGAGACTCTGGCGAAGCACCTGTGCTGGAAGGCTGTCCTCCTGTGATGTGTTCTTTCTCTGATTTTGCTTCTGTTCCTTTCTTCCTTGAAAAAGTGTTAGTTTTCATTTTGCAGTTAGCATGCATAGTACCTGTGCTGTTTCAATTCAGTACTGGACTCACCTTTGAGTAGGGCCTGCTCCCAGCAGAAAAATAATGTGGAAGAGGGATAATAGTAATAACAATAGCTAATGCTTACACAGTGTTTGGCACACACCAGACACCACTCTGCATGCATAACTCATTTAATAGGCCCAACAGCTCTTATAAAGTTGACTCTGTTATTATGTCCACTTTGCAAATGAGGAAACTGAGGCACAGAGTATTTAGGCAAGTTGCCCAAGGGCACTCGGTTGGGCAGTGGCAGGGCTAGGGCTGGGATGTAGGGAATCTGCCCACACCCCCCACCCCTGTCTGCGTGTTCATGCATCCCGGGAAAATGTCTCCCGTCACTGCCCTGTGCTCACGAGGGCCAGGTGCTCACAGGAGAGTCACTAAGTCACCTGTGCTGTGTGCCACCATGCAGCAGTCACCACTCCCCTCTTTCCCCACCAGGTCACCTCCAGCTGCCCTCTGAATGGGTCACAGACAATGGACATGGCTGTGGCAGTGTAGTTGCTTCTTCATCCCCCTGCCCTGCTCGTCTCTGATGCTAGGGTCCAGTCTCTTTTGTCATTGTCCCCACTTCTCCAGGGCCTACCCACATGCCCACATTTTGTCACTTTAACCAGAGGGTAGTAGGAGCTGTTTTTCAGGACTGTGACTCTTACTTTGGCCCTCCTGGCTCTCAGCATGCTCCTGTGCCTCAGGTCACAGCATTTGGTAGTCACGCTTCCTGTTTGTGCCCTAGGGCTGTGGTCACTTCTCTTGTTTAGTAGATTTTTTTCCTCTCTCTTTTTACCCATTTTCCCTTATTGTTCTGGTGAGTTTTGGTGGAGGATAGTGGAGTTAAAAAAGCTTTACTTCACCATCTTTCACCAGAAATGTCTGGGGCTCGGTTTCTGCAGGGCTCACCTCCTCCTGTGGTCCCACATTCTTCCATAAATTACTGTGGAGCACCTGCTGGGCCTCAGACATTGTCATGGGCCCTGAGTGCCTAGAGATGAAGACAGACATGGTCCCTGCTGTGTTGGAGCATAGATTCCAGTGGGGGTTGCGGGGAAAGGCAAGACCACAAACAGAAGACATTGCCCGGAGTCAAAATGATTGTGAAGAAAAATAAGGTCTGGTGATGTGCCCAGAAGACTGCCATCAACTGGGTGGTCAGGAAGAGCCTCTTGGGAGAAGAGTCATGTCAGCTTAGACCTGTTTGACAAAGAGATGGCAGACTTGGGAAGAGCTGGGGAAGAGGATGTCACACAGAGGAAGCCACCCACACAAGGGCCATCAGGATGGAATAGACTCAGCAAGGTCACACTCGAGGGAGCCCAGAGTGTCCAGGGGACCTGAGGAAGGGAAGGGGAGTGCACGGCCCCTTTGGAGAGGCCAGCACGGCCTTGAGTAGGTGGGAGTTAGGATTTGGCTCTGAGCGGGATGAGAGTCCACTGGAGAGTTTGAAGCAGGGGGTGGCCTGGCCTCAGATACGTTTTAAAAGATCTCTTTGGCTCCCGAGGGAAGAGTGGGTTGGAGTGGCACAAGGTGGACCCAGGCAGCCCCCCAGGAAGGAAGCTGAGGCTGGTGAGAATGGTTGGTGGCCTTGGGGATGGGGAGGGGTGATCGTGGATTTGGATGCCTTGTTGCAGGGTCCCCGAGGCTCCAGCTCGGGCCCAGGGTGGGTGGAGTGACTGCCGCACTCCCTGCAGCTCCTTGAGTGCAGTCTGACATCCAGACTTCCCGGCAGTCACCTTGCCCTCTACGGGCGCAGGCTCTGTGGTGCTGGCCCCAGCGCCGGGCATGGTGGCACCAATGTGTGTGCTCTGCACAAATTGTCCCTGGCCAGCAGCTTTTATGCTTGGCAGAAAAGGGATTCCTGACCTGGCTTAGTTTCCACAGAGTCCTCTACTCAGACTTAGTCTCCACAACTTCCCGTCAGCACAGGCAGAGCCCTCGGACGGCTCTGGTCTTGCTCCTCACGTCCACATTTTGCATATTTGATGCACGCGGATGGAAAGGAAAGTCAGTAGATTCTGAAAGACTTTATTTTACCACATATTTCTGGTTCCAGTCAAAAAAGTTTGCTGGAGGGAGAAGGGAAGGCAAGAGGGAGAAGGGAAGGCAAGACTGAAGTAAGTCCAGGGGGTTACTAGCAGTCAAAGGAGCTGTGCCGTGTCAGTCGTCATCCGCGTGGCTGGGCAGGAGCTGGTTCTTCCCAGGAAAGCTAGAACATGTATCTAGCTCGGGCTCATGTTCACCTCTTCATCATAAGTGTCTCATAAGGCCTAAACTGTAAACTAGGCCCTTCCAGAGGCAGCCCAGCCCTTGCCTTCTGACCTAGGTTCGCCGGATTTGGCACTTTCATGGAGCAACAGGAAAGACCTGGTGCTTTGGGCAGCTCATCCCAGGGGCTGGGTGTTGGGCGGCAATTGCCTCTTCCTGTTTAAGAACTCAAATGGGTCAAGTGTAAGTTTTTCAAAGACATATTTCCTCTTCCTGAAATATGAATGATAATTTAAGGCACAATAAATTATTGCTTGTTTTATTTAGCGCAAGCATTGGGAAGGCCACATTTATAGGACACACATCATCTGCCAAACATTATCCCAGACCCCAGACATTCTTTTCTCCTTTGAGCCTTGTCCCATTTTACAGATGAGAAAGCTGAGCCTCAGATAAGGTAACCAAGCTAAGTCACAGAGCTCACATATAACCGAACAAGTGTGTGAGTCAGGGTCTGGTGGTTTCTGGGCCTTTCTCTTGCCCACACACCCTGGGCAGCAGCAGTGACTTTGAATGTCACCACTGTGAGTCGGGTGGTTGCCCTCCCTTCTGTAATCCAGGAAACCAAAAGAAAAGCATTGTTAGAATTTGTCAACATCTTGCTCCTGGATGATTTTTAAACTATGTAGCTATCAATTTCCCAGCCAAAGCTTAGAGAGAGTAAGTAGTTTGCCCAGTCACACAGTTAGTGGACCCGTAAATATTAGAAGATTAAAACCAATACTTACTAACACGTTAAGTAGGTGGGTTGAATGGCTCTATGACAATTTAGGGAGAGCAATCAGTACTTTCTGAGATCTTTGAAGAAAAAGTTATTTTAATATGATAACAACATTATAGTAACACTGTATGGACATGTTGGAAAAAAGAACTTTTAAAAAATCATCCCCATCCTGGGACTTACTCTCTAACAAATAATGTGCTTTTATTTTTCCATCTCCTTTTAATAACATCCCATATTTATGCACATGCTTTATATAACTGTAATCTAGGCAAAGGCACAATGGTGTTTCCTGGTGACTTCATGTATCATTATAACGTTTTTTCAATGTTGTTACACTTTCTTCATAATACCCGTTTTATTGATACCCATATACCCACAATACCCACTAAAGTGTTCTTAGCCTTTAGTTTATTTTTAGTTTTGTTCTTTCCTCTCTGTCTCTGCTCACCACCCTCTCCGCCCTGGGTGATTTAACATTATCTCTGGTTATCTAAGGGTAGCAATCTGAAATTGACCACAGATGGAATTGGACTGAAACCATAAAATAGGGCTTTTAAAAATGAAGTAGTAATTTTGGGGGTGCCCTTCTCACTTTTAAAACATAAGCTTTCTCATTTTTAAAACGTGAAACATAGTCTCCTTTGAGCCAATGTTAGTTTTTGCCAAGCAGTAAGCTATGACTCTTTGGCACGCCTTTTACAGCTGTGCACATTTGGGAATCCACTGCTCCGGCTCTGTTAGCAGAAAAAGCAGTTTACTGTGGTTGCCAGGACTACACCACCACAGTGTGCTTTATGTATTAGATCTGGGCTGGGAACACTTAAAAATAAATCAGCCAGGTCAAGGCAAACATTAATCCTTGCTCCAGAGCTTGTTCTTATTCTTTTTAAGTTAATGAGCTAGAGCAGAAGCAGTAGAATGTTCTTGTCTAACGGCCCCAATGAATTATGGGTCAAATGGGTGTATTTTCTGACCAAGTGAGTGGTCGAGGTATTGAAATCGCACGTGTCATGGAGAATCAGGGTCTCCTGTTAGCTGATAGACCCTAGCTCTTCTGCCAATCCTGTCCTGCAGTGGGCCCTAAGGTCACCAGTGGGTGTCATTTAAGATTTTGGCTTCTGTGCTCAGGAAATTGACAAAAATTTATTTCTGAAGCCCTGTGACAGGGATCCAGAAAGATAACAGAGATACAGAGCTGGTGTCTGCCTTTGGGGCTTACAATCTAGTTGGGAGATGGGGAAATTTGAAAGGTTACAATTAAGGTAACCAGACATGGGTCTGGTAGGGCTGACAGAAGTTTAAGGCAGTGAATTTCTGGTGGAGGGAGAGGCTGGAGAAATTTTGTGTAATACATGGTTGACAAGCTTTCAAGTTTGGGTTCATGCACTCATTCAACAAGAATTTATTGATCTGGGAAGGCCGTAACAAACCTGCTTTACTAAAATGTACATTCTAATCTAGGGGAAGGCAGATGGTAGATGAGATAATTTTAGGGAGTAGGATAGAGAAGCTAAGAGAAGATCTGGAGAGAGAGCTCTCCAGGCCCAGAGAGCAAGTGCCGAGCCCGCGGCAGCAGGAGCCAGTGTCAGGGATTGGAGCCAAGGCCCTCTTCTTCCCAGACCTTTTCATCTCCTCGCCAGGGGGCTTTCCTTCCCACCCACTTGCTTCCCCATGCCGTTGTATTCCCCATTGACTTTGTATTTTATATTCATTTCTTTTCTTTCTGAATTATCTTTTTCTATCCCCAACTAGACCGTAAACTCCGTGAGATCTGGAACTTTATTTTGTTTATCGATGTATCTCAAGTGCCTAAAACACATAGTAAATGCTCAATTAATACTTGAATAGCTGATTGAATGGTCCATGTGATTGAGCGTAGAGAGAAAGGAGAGTAATACAAGAGTCAGAGGAGGGGATGGACAGCAAGGAGGGTATGCCAGGCACTTATGAGGGACTGTGCAAGGCCCCTGTGGGGACAGCGAAGGACCAAGGGTCTCATCCAGAAAGCAAACCAAAGAGTCTTCAGTGGAAGTCAGAGAGAACGTCAGCCATCATCCCACCTAGTACATCCATCCTCCCTCCCTTCTATTTTTCTTTACTCGTTCGTTGAGCACTTACTATGTCCCAAGCCCTGTTGGCACCAGATACAAAGGAGGAAGAAGGCACAGTGTGATATTTGACTCTGGAGAGAACAGCGGTCTTTCCTAAAGATTTGAAAGGGGGGAATCAAATGACATAAAAATATAGGGAACTGAATTACTGTGACACAAACTCGTATGTGTGTTCCTAGGTTTTCCTTGTTGCTTACAGCATTAACATCAACATTTGGTAATTTGTTTAAACATGATAGTCCTGGGAATTCATGTGTGAATCACTAATGCAGATTGATATGTGTATATTTACATAACTGACACAATCAAATAATGACTATAAAGGATAAATGTAGTAATTGATAAATAAGATCATTGTAAACATGCAGAAGTTGATTCATGTGTATTTAATTAAAAGACTATATAAAGGTAATAGAAATACTGTACTTGTGCTTAGCATGGGAAGAATGTACAGTGGACTCTTGAACAACACACGTTTGAACAGTGCCGGCCCACTTACACGCAGACTGTTTTCAATAAAAGTTATGCCGGGTGTCCTGCCTCTCCTTGCTCTCCTACGTCCTCCACCTCTTCCTCCTCTGCCACCCCTGAGACAGCAAGACCCACACCTCCTCTTCCTCCTCCTAAGCTGACTTAACTTGAAGACAGTGAGGATAAAGACCTTTATAATGATCCACTCCCACTTAATGAATATTAAATATGTTTTCTCTTCTTTATTATTTTCTTAGTAACATTTTTATTTTTCTAGCTTACTTTACTGTGAGAACATAGTATATAATCCATACAACATACAAAATATGTGCTAATCGATGGTTTGTGTTTTCAGTAAGGTTTCTGGGCAACACTAGGCTATTAGTAGTTAAGTTCTGGGGAAGTCAAAAGTTTTATGTGGACTTTCAACTGTGGGGGGTCAGCACCCCTAACCCCCGAGTTATTGAAAGGTCCACTGTATTTGTGTGTGTGTGTCAGCCTTTTTGATTGGACATGGAAAGAACAGAGAGTATCCCGTTTTCTCATTTCATTCCCCTCAGGAATAATTCCGGCTAAAGGGAAGATGAATGTGACCATTAAGTTTACACCCTTTCAGTATGGGACTGCACAAATCAAAATGCAGCTGTGGATTTCACAGTTCAACTCTCAACCGTACGAATGTGTCTTCACCGGAACGTGCTATCCCAACATGGGCTTACCGTATGGCTTCTTTGCAATGTTTTTGTTTATTCATAACACTTTTTCAAAACTCCAAGTCTTACTTCCTTCCATGCTATCTCTCTTGTAACAGAATGCCATCAAAACCTGATTTAAAATGATGAGCCTACATAAAGTACACTTTGTAACAGTAATACATAGAATGTGCTAGTAGCAGTAGTTGCTTCTACCATGAAGGGAAGAAATTATTTCAAAAAGGGATTTGGGGGGCGTAATTCTGTCACTGATTACTACTGGTATGGCATTTGAGTTTTTTACCATATGCATGCATTACTGCCTATTCAAAAATTTAAACCATAGGGCCAAAATAATGTAACTATTTTTAAAGTTTCTCTATAACATTATAATTAATTGAGTGCCTGCTGTATGCAGCATTCATTGCAAACCCTCATGGGAAATGGCCGCATCCTCAAGATACCAAAATAAGACGCGTACAACAGGTGACTTCACATGAGGCAGTGATGGACATGTGCCACACTGCACATTTTTAAAGCACCATCAGAGTTCAAGTGAGAGTAAAGAGATGAAATGGATTAAGTTTTATTTCATAACAAATCTTTTCTGAACTTCCATTTCCATTTGAACATGAGCTTGTATGTTTATATTCCAATGTATCTGGTTAGTGTCATAAGTTTTTTTTCCTGATACTCATGATTGTTATAAAAGTTAAAAGGAAAAGTTGTCGCAGTGTAAATACTAATCTTTAAAATCCTGATAATTGTCTTGAAAATGATAAGAACTGTTTTGATTTTCTTCCTCTCTCCTTCATGCATGGATACACATCACATATTAACATCATTACGCATACTAAACCTGGAGTAGCAACCTTATACCAAAGTATGCACTAACTCCATGATTTCTTAAATATTTATGTCAGCATTTTCTTCCTAAAAATTTCAAGTAGCCTAAGTCAACTGTGGGATATTGGTGTGGCCTGCTGAACCCAAATCCTGCAGGTAACCATAGTAGAAAGAAATCACTCAGGCAATAAACACAAGTAGAATTGAATACAAAGAAAAAACAATGATGACTTTTCTGGTGTCAGGGAACCAGGCAAGCAAAGTGCTGTTTGCCCTCTCATGTCACATGCTGCGATAATCAAGTGACTCTCTCAAAGACATCACCTGAGTGGTATTTTTACTTGTGTATCCTTCCATAGATGTGTTCTTACATACACGCGAGCACTGTGTGCTAGAAGCACACTGAAATGCAGGCGTACACTACTTCTAAACTATTACGTTAATATCTTATTTAGTGCACTCAACATTTCGAGGACTATGTCTTGAGACCCACATGCCTCCCTGAACTGCAAATAATACTATACCATATACATTCCACCATGAAGGGGAAAAAATTATTGTGGCTGGAGTGTTCTCTGAAATTCTCTTGGAGTGCTTTCTTTGTTTCAGTGTAGGATGTGTAACAGACATACTCATGTCCTGAATCTGGCACTGCCAAATTCCACGTGTAACTCTTCAGTTTATCATTTTCTTTAGACTCCTTCATTTCCATCATCAACACTGGCAGTTAGAGTTGTTTAGGAGACTGTTTTTCAACCCTGAGAAGGTTTTGTTGTCCCCCAGTGTTTACAGCAGAGGGCATGTCAAAGCCCGACTGAGATGTGCTGAGCCACAGCTCACTCCCCAGCCAAGCTCTTCGTCCCTGCACATCAGAGCATGGCTGTCAACGTGTGTCTCACCACGGGACAGGGTTTACATGCCATGGATCTTTAAGGATGCTCTCACATGGGTAGATTTTAAATTTGGGATTGCGAGCATATGTTCCATAGAATGCAACGGGGCCGGGTCAGTAGGTGCTCAGCAAATGTGAATGGATTGTCAGAATGCGTGAATGTTAGCATGTTCTTGTCTTATTTCCATAATGTCATGGAGAACAGGTGCTCATCCTGTAAAACAAATGTTCACACATTCTTTCTTAAAGAAATGCTTCAAAGGTAGCATTTCTGAATATAACATAGTTCTCCTACATCTCACAATGAATAACCCGAATAGCTTCTTCGGGCTGTTAGCTTCACTGTCTCTACCCACCTGCGTCCAAAGGCAGTTTTCCGTTACAGCAAAGATCCAAAACATTAGTCTGAATGTCTTTTTGAAAGATCTTCCTACAAACAATGAGCATAGTTGCTCTTTTACCAGGAAGATAAATCAAGGCAAGATTTTTTAAATGTCACAAATTTAGCTATTGAAAACCAACAGCTTAGAAGTGAATTATACAAGCATTTTTTAGCACGTCATGTTTTCACTTGTGTTCTTTAAGAATGTAAAGAAAAACAACCATTGGTGGGCTATTTTGGTGTATATGATTGTACTCTAATATACTGACCTTGTGTTTATTTAGTAGACCACTGTTTTGGTACACAGATTCATTCTCAGTTTAGACATGATAATGGGCTGCAAGACATGGTATTACCAGAAGGAACATAAAAATAGGAAGCTAGAGTTATGGGCATCTACTAATTTAATATCTCTTTTAAACTATAGATCAGAAGAGTTTGAAAGGTTAAACACTCTTTCTAAGAAAGTGAACGTTCCTTCAGAAAAAGCAGTGACACATATAAATTTTCACCGACCACCAGCGAAGGCGAAGGCTCCGAAGAGTAAGGTAAAGTAGGCATTATCCTCAGTGTGACAGGAGGCGTGACGGCGCAGTGAAATAACGCATTGTCCCTACCGATCTGGTCTCTCAGGAAATTGAGTACCAGAACTTGAGATTTCCAGTAGACTTATCAAATCCATATGCTGTGGCAACTGTTTTAAACCAAGAACCAGGAAAACTGAAGATTAAAGACTTAAGAGAAGGTAACTAGCTGATCCTCATAATTCAGCCCCTGGGCAGAATATGAAAGAATTGTTGCTTGTCACATTTATTACTCAGGAACAACAAAACTCGGTTAGATTGCTATTATGCTTTGCCATTAGAAACGTGTTTTTCCGTCTGCAAACGATTCTGATTTGATTACTGGTATAATCACTGTTTGCTCCTGCCTTCAGTTTTGGATCAAGGCACTGAAATTTCAAAAACAAGACAGATGAAGGAGGCGCTCTTTGAACAGAAAGTCAGACAGGACACTTATGAAGAGATCGAAAATCATCTTAAGTGGTAAATAATGAGCAAATATTTCTATCAAGTGACAGTACAGTTGTTTTTAGGTGATGGTCTTTTATACAGGAGACACACGAAATGTAATAACTTTTTATGACCTTTGGAGAATTTGATTATTTGATCTCCACCACTGGTCCTTCTATTTCAGAATGGAGTTTCTATTAAGAATAAATTAATGTGTCCAACAATGCTCTTTCCTAACCATGACCCATCAGTGGCAGAACTAGAGTGAATCTTGGGAGACCCTGGGCCCTTGCTCCCTGCTGGCCACTGCTGCCAGCACCCCCTCGCTCTAGGATAAGTCTGGGTGGCTTGGACACCCCAAACCTCACCCCATCACCTCTCACCCCACCATGAGCCCCGGTGCCCTGGGCTGTGTGTCCCAGGGGCCTTCTGGGGAGCCCCATGAGGTGGGGGTGTTCAGAGGGGCTCCTGGAGGAGGTTTGAAAACTCAGATGTGAGAATTCTTATGGTTCTGTGACCAAGATGGAACCTTTTCACAAAAATAATTTTTTTTAGCAAGTCAGACCAGCCGTATCCTTGTGTACAGATTGAGCTAAAGTAGGCTTTAGAAGCTCTCAAATTGAGCTTAAAAAGAAGCTTCTGGAATGTGTCACTGAGAGGCTGCCTGCTGCACGCCCTGCCTCCACACTTCCTGGCACGAGAGACTATGCCTCCCCTCGAAGGTGCTCCCTCCCTGCTCCCGTCTCCAGGGAGGAATGGCCTTTGTATCTGACAGAAATCCCTTCTGCTTCAGCTTAAGTTTCTTTCACAGTCCTGTCTCAGTTGGGAAGGAATTAAAGATGTTATTTTTTGAAATACTTTTTCCCTATTATGAAAAACAGATACACGTTTCAGAAACAAAGGCCATTCATTGCAGAAAACCTGGAAAAAATATTTTTTTAAAGTATGGAGAAGAAAAAAAAATCACCGTGATGCCAACACTCAGCAATAACCACTGTTAGTTAATACGGTGTTTTTTCTTTTTTTTTGTGCTTCTTTGCAACAGACTTGAAATCACTTCCTGAATTCCATTCTGAATACTACGTTGTTCACTTAATATTTTT
>CAUYRT010072198.1:0-20064 GCA_963574885.1 Lepilemur ruficaudatus
GTCCATTTGTGCTGCTATAGCAAAACACTGCAACTTGGGTAATTCATAAACAATAGAAATGTATTGCTCACAGTTCTAGAGGCACTGCTGGAGGCACTGGCATTCGGTCTCTGATGGCAGCATTCTTGCCATGCCCTCACATGGTAGAAGGGCGAACGCTGTGTCCCCACATGGCCAAAAGCAGAAGGACAAAAGGAGAAGAAAGGGACGAACTCCCTTTCTCAAGCACTTCGTATTAAAGCCCTCTAATCCCATGCACGAGGGCACCACCCTCATGACTTAATCACCCCCTAAAGGCCCCCCGTACTGTCTCATTGGCAGTAAGTTTCAACATATGGACTTTGGGGCACACATTCGGACCACAGCAGCGACTAAAAAGACCAACATGCGAACAGCTGTCCTTCTCTCTACATACACAAAAACACTGTTCTGAACAAATTCCTTCATTCAAGGAATTTTCTTCAGTTCAAAAGACAACAACTCAACAAGCATGAGGGGACTTGATCTGCCAGAACTTGGGTGACCTTATTGTCATGCTAAGAGAATCTACTTAGGGGAACTGTTATTGTCATCTCAGAAGGAAACGGAGCTTCCACTCTGAGGAGGCCAGTTGCAGCAAGGTCCCGCGGACCCCTCAGCCTGCAAGAGAATCCTGTCGGTGTCACTTGGAGCTGGCTGCAAGCTTGTGTTAAAATCATGATCCCGTTAGCCGTAGGACTATTAATCTTTCTATAGACTGTCAGATAGAAAACCACAGGCAGTGAAATAACAGCTGGTTGGGAGTGACGAAACTTTGAAAAGGCACAGTTGAGAGGTCTGGTGTGAAACCACACCAAAGCCAGCCTTCCAGCAGTGAACCCGATTACTGTCCTCTGGAGGCTGGCCGAGACACGCTCAGAACCAGAAGGGGACACAAGGTGGGCGTGAGAAGCCTGGAATTCTCCGGTACTCATGTCACTCACTGCTTATGCCCTGGAAGAGGAAGCCAAACAACAAAACCTCTGGGCTCACAAAAATTCTGACCAGCCCACACCATGTCTCCCTGCCTTCGCTTCCCTCCTTGACCCTTGTTAGCTGTGACACGGCCATTGGCAAGTTGCCTGGAGAAAGATCTGGGTGCAGGTTGGAGAGTTGCTTATGCTCATGTTTCTCAGTATCTGGCCTGGGCGTCAGCTATGTGCTGGCTTACACAGCAACATTATTACAGTGAAATTTAGTCTTAAGACTCCCAACGCTTGACAGAAGGATAATAGCAGTCAACCAGGTCAAGCCGCAGGGGGATGGTGGCTTGAAGGACAGGAGGGCTCCACATTTCTGAGCTCCCAGGGAGCCAGACTTGGCTATGACAGTCGGATTTGATGCGGGTGTGAAATCACCCGGCCTCCCCCAAGGAGCCGGGCCGGAAGATCGAGGAGACGAAGCAAATTCTGATATTCATCTGGAAATTGTCACACATGGGCTGCAGCATGTAGGAATAAGGGCGCTCCTTGGGAAAGAGTCAGCAGAGCCCGGTGTTCTCCGTGCAGGACAGTCTTTTCCCAGTGACATGAGATGTGGGACATGGTAAGTACACAAGAGTTATCTATACTTTAGAGCTTTACTTTCTCAGGCGTTTTCTTTATATGATGCAGAATTTCACTCCTGGGTATATTCACAAGGGAAATGAAAACATATATCCACAAAAAAACATGTGCATGAGTGTTCATAACATTATTCATGACAGACAAAAAATGAACAACTCAAAGGTCCAACAGATGAATAAACAAAAATGTTTATCCATTCAATGGAATACCATTCAGCTCTAAAAAGGAATAAAGTACTGATAAAGGCTGCGACATGGATTAAATTTGAAAACATTATGCCAAGTGTTAGAAGCCTGATACAAAAGGCTACATATTGTAGGATTCCATTTAAATGAAATGTGCAGAAGAGGCAAATACACAGAGGCAGAAAGCAGAAAGTGGTTGCCAGGAGATGGGGTGGGAGTAGGGAGGGACTGCTAATGGGTCTGGGATTTCTTTTTGGGGTGATGAAGACATTCTGGAGTTGGGTAGTGGTGATGATTGCACAACCTTGTGAATATACTAAAAACCACTGAACTGTATGCTTACCTGAATAATATTTCAATAAAAAAAGAATTATCCGAAGTGAGAAGACACTCTAGGAATTTATAGCTAAGTGACAGCATTTCTATTTGTGTTTAGAGATTCCCATGTTTACTGGGGACCTTGGGTAGACATGTTTCATTTTGAGCACTTTGTGATGTCTATAAATGGGTACTTTTTTAAAAGGCTAAAATCGTGAATCTTATACAAATATAAAATGAACACATATCAGAGGCTTTATTTAATTCATTAATTTAATTAATACAGGAACTAGTAAGATGTTACAAGTTCAAAGGAGAATTGAAAGAATGAGAAATATATGGGCAACAGGGATGATAAAATTAATTTTCAAATAGATGTAAAACTGGGCTGTCCTCTGGGTAATAATCAATTGGATTCCACAGGACATAATTCATCTACATCTCTATGGACAAGCACCATTTGCATTATTATCAATTTTCTCCCATTTACAACACTGTAAAATAGCTCAAAGTCAATAAAAGGCAGAGAAAACCATAGAAGGGTGTGATAGAGAGGATATCTAGCAATCAGAACTTTTCAGCCATTGCAAAATTCAAAATTTTTCCTGGCTTGTCTGAGATATTGTAGGTACTTTAATGGTTAAATAAAAGAAGATGAATGCTATTGTTTTCATCACGATTATGCAGACTTAAATATCTTAGATAAGAAACAAAACTCTGAGCTGAATCCCCAGCACGTGACAAATATTTAACAGTCAATAGTTAGAGGTAATACAGTATTAAGGTAAGGGCTTGGGCTCAGGAGCCATCCAACCTAGGCTGAATCCCAACTTTATCATCTGTGTCATCTTGGGCAAGTTACATAAGCTTTCTGTAACTCAGTTTTCTCATTTTCAAAACAGGGCTAATAAGTGGAACCTATCTCATGGATTTCTTGTGAGGATTAAATGAGATAGGAAATGTAAAATGCTGCAGCCCATGCCTTGCACACAGTACTCAATAAATAATAGTTATGTCCAATAAACTGTCCCTGAGGGCCATTTCTTGCCCTACAAGAGTCAAGGGAGGAGACGGCTGTTACACAGGAAGAGGCACGCATGGGTCAAAATGCCTATGTAGTGAAGGACCTACCCGGCATTTTTATACATATCATTTTTCCTAGTTATTACAAGAAATGTATGAGTTAAATATCATTATTATACTCTTCTTAAAGGTTAGGAAAATAATGCAGAATTGATTAAAATCTTGGGCACTCTTGGGCTGAGAACACATCTGCTCTCTGTGTTC
Source organism: Lepilemur ruficaudatus (assembly GCA_963574885.1). NCBI lineage: Eukaryota > Metazoa > Chordata > Mammalia > Primates > Lepilemuridae > Lepilemur > Lepilemur ruficaudatus. The sequence continues at coordinate 3,374 of CAUYRT010072198.1, forward strand.
GGAGCAGGGTGCATGTGCGCTGTGCTGAGCGAGCACAGAGGAGGAGCCTGTCCCCCTCCGGAGGATTATTTTGCCAGGGACAGAGCCTATTGGGGTACAAAATGGCTTGAACAGAGGCAGGAAGTCAGGGAAATGTGAGGTGGGTTGAAGGAACAAGGAGAAGACCAATTAACACATGAACAATGAAAGGATGAAAGGAAAGACTAACAATATAATATTAGGTTGATGTAAAAGTAATTGCAGTTTCAGAATGTGAATTTTAAATCATTATAGCTAGGCTCAAACACATCTTTATTAATCAAAATAGGAACCATTACAATCAACACATTTTGCCAACGAGAAATATGTTTATTCCTGTAGCATAAAAATCCGTGCTTTGGGATTCGACAAACTCTTGGAAAGCATTTTCTGCATCCTGCTGGTTGTGGAAGCGTTTTCCCTGCAAGAAGTTGTTGAGGCGCTTGAAGAAGTGGTAGCTGGTTGGCGAGAGGTGAGGTGAATATGGCGGATGAGGCAAAACTTCGTAGCAAAATTCGTTCAACTTTGGAAGTGTTGGTTGTGTGACTTGCGCGGGGCGTTGTCATGGAGAAGAGTTGGGCCCTTTCTGTTGACCAGTGCCGGCTGCAGGCTTTGCAGTTTTTGGTGCATCTCATCGATTTGCTGAGCATGCTTCTCAGATGTGATGGTTTCACTGGGATTCAGAGAGCTGCAGTAGATCAGACTGGCAGCAGACCACCAAACAGTGCCCATGACCTTTTTTTAGTGCAAGTTTGGCTTTGGGAAGTGCTTCAGAGTTTCTTCTCTGTCCAACCACTGAGCTGGTCCTTGCCAGTTGTCATACAAAATCCACTTTTTGTCGCGTGTCACAATTCGATCGAGAAATGATTTGTTGTTGTGTACAATAAGAGAAGACAACACTTCAAAATGACAATTTTTTTTTGATTTTTGGTCAGCTCACGAGGCACTCACTTATCAAGCTTTTTTACCTTTCCAATTTTGCTTCAAATGCTGCAGGACCCTAGAATGGTTGACCTTGAGTTCTTCAGCAACTTCTTATGTAGTTGTAAGAGGATCAGCTTTGATGATGGCTCTTTACTGGTCCTTGTCAACTTCTGATGGCCGGCCACTGCGCTCCTCATCTTCAAGGCTCTTGTCTCCTTTGCAAAACACCTTGAACCACCACTGCACTGTATGTTCCTTACCAGTTCCTGGGCCAAATGCATTGTTTTTTTTTTTTTTTTTTTTTTTTTTTTATTGGGGGAAAACTACAAAGCATTTACAGTACAATGTTTACAGTCACAATTTGTAGTGAGCTGATTTCCCAAAATATGTTACCACTCAACCAAATGCATTGTTGATGTTGCGAGTTGTCTCTGCTGCTTTATGACCCATTTTGAACTTGAATAAGAAAATCGCTTGAATTTGCTTTTTGTCTAACATAATTTCCATAGTCTAAAATAAATATAAAATAAACGTCAAGTAATGTTATTAGTAAAAAACATAAAGTGAGAAATGCACATTAAAATGATGTATAACATAACCACATTTACTTAAGAATGTATTCCAATATCAAACAGCAAATTTCAACAATGCTAAAACTGCAATTACTTTTGCACCAACCTAATAACTTTATGTTAGGATGTGAACACAGGAGGAGGAGCTGGAGGCTGACAGTGGTACTTTCAGGAGGCATGTGTAGAACAGCTTTACCTCCCTCAAGCCTTGCCATTTCCCTTAGATCAGTGTTGTCAAGCATTTCATTGTAGCATCAGGACCCTTTTGTTCAAACCCAATGTAACACACTTCACTTAAAGATGGACCAATGATTGAAACTGGGAGTGGCCTGGAGTCTTACCCACTTGGCCTTCTTTACTCCCACTTGCCAAAAGACAGCCCTTGAGGCAAATCTTTGGGGACACAAGATTTTCAGAGCTCTGTGGCCCATGGGAAACTCCTTGGAACCTTGTGCAAAAAGCCACTGTGTTGGGAAAAATAACACTTGATCAAAGCAACCTGGACCACACCCTTGTGGGCGGCTATCTAAGAGCAAAGACAGGTGATGCTGTGGTGGTAAAGGCACTGGTTTCAGGCCACAGAGGAGGAAGTGAGGTAATTCAGAACCGAAAGTGTGCATCAGAGCCATGAAATCAAGGTAGTGGACTGGAGCTCGACAATGTAGAATCCGAGTCGGGAGCACAAGTACCAAAGAGTGGGGCGTCACTCCCCAGATCTTTGAGTTGCAACAGCTGTTTGTGGACATTTGGTGATTTTTGTACCCATGAGAGCTTGAGCATCTGGCTTAGTCACTTTCTCTGAGCATCTCTATCTGAACATGTGCTCTACTGTCTGTGCCAAAGACAGAGACACATCTCGGGGTTTACCAGGGGATGCCACAGGAGAGTTACCAATCCCAGGCAATTCATTACATCCAACTAGGAGGGTGATTCAAACTTGAGGGTTTGCACCAAGGCCTGCTTATCGTCTGAACCATCCTTATCTGAGGTGCTTGGAAGCTTCTGAACTCTCTGAACTTAGAGATCTGGGCAAAGGACACTATTGGTTAAAAGTCACTAGGTGTTTAAAGGGCTCAACTTATACTAATCAGTAGAAACTTGCCCAATATATTCGATGTGTCTTGACTTTGGATCCAAGCTTGAATGATTTCAAGGTCACATTGTTCCTGGGTTTTAATTTCAGATCTTCCTTAATGAAGAGCATTTAGAGAATCAATAAAAAATGTTCTAGTTGGGCTGGAATGGTCTCAGTTATGAAAGAAAAATGCATATTGGACTTCCACATAGCAAAGAAGAGCCTAGGTTATGGAATTTTCTTTGCAAACTGCAAATGTCTTTGTGTGCAGTAGTTTGTATAATATGCACTAAAGGTTATTAGAATCTGATAAGTTCCTTTGTTGCTTATGAACAGACCATGCATGCTGAGAGCAACAATCTAATTATCCAAACTGCTGGTATCCAAGATACTGTCTCCCAAGATCAATGTGTTTGCATTATGAGTTTCCCTCTGAGTGAGAGATAGTGGTCCTAAATAAATTGCACTGAATTGCTGTAACCAGCAATGAAAATAAATCAACTTCTCATGTCAACTGTAGACTTGGGTGATTTCCATTGTGGATAGAGCAAGGCCAGTCTTGTTGTATGTTAGAATCAAAGCAAAGTAATTTTGTGGACCAGAAAGAACCATGACAGTCATTCTTAGCTAACTAACTGGCTGCTCTTCTCAAAGTTCTGTCATTTTTTTTCTAAGCCTTTCTTCAGATGTTTATTTCACCGTGTGGCTTTCAACCCTGACCAGATGCATCAGAGTAGTCCCAAAAGTTGTCCACCTGTGTCAGAGATGTCCTGACATTGGGGTTGCCTCTAACACAGTGATTGAAAAGTAGCTCTGGAGACCATTGCACATATTCAAATCCCAACTTCTCTACTTATTTAGAATGCAATCTTGGTAAATAATCATTCTGTGCTTTGGTTTCATTGTCTGCAAATGAGAATGATATTGCAAAAATATTTTTTGTGGTTTTTTTGTGAAGATAAAATGAGTTACAACATGTAAAGTACATAGAACAGTGTCAGGTACACAGAAGGTGCTCAATAATGTTAGCTATTTTTATCTTTCTTATTATTATATAATATGATGAAAAGAGTCCTGCATGTGAAATTAAAAAAAAACAAAAAAAGCCTGAGTACAAATACTAGTTCTACCACTAGGATTCCAGATCTGTGAATTCTGAAAATGTTATTTCAACTCTCAAGTCTGTTTCCCATCTATAAAAGGCAGCAACATTTACCTTATGGAGTTTCTGTGAGCATTAAGTAGGAAACCATGTGGAAGCAGGGGTAATATTACATCATGGTCAAGAGCGCACATCATGGAGCCACAATGACCTGGGTACAAATATCAGCTAGCTGTGACCGGAGGTAAGTAGTTTTCCTTTTTAAACTCTAGATCCATTGTCTGTAAATGGGGACAGTGATGTCATTTCTCGTTGCAAAGATTAAGTGGTTTAACACTTTCTGGCCTGTATCATTCACAATGCTCTCCACCAATACCTGGCAGATAGCTGACACTCAGTGCACCCACCTGCTATCTCCTCTCTCCCTTCCTTCATTCGTTGGGGTATACCAACAACTCCCTCCCTCAGCACCTGGTTAGGACCTGCTGTACCAGGGAAAAGCTTTAGAATGGTCATAGCTCCCAGACTTGTTCTCTCTGATACAAACTCCATCTGCCCCCTTGGGAGGGACCGTACCATGAGATCTGAGCTGAGTCCCTGCCCTGGGCCTCGTTAGAGTAAAGGCCCACACAAGAGAAAGCCATGTGTTCCATCGTGGGTCTGACCCAAGTCTTTGTTTCTCCTCCTGGCAAGAGAGCAGACACACTGCTGACGGCTCTCAGCAAAAGCATTTCTCAGTGACTTTGGTTAGATAAAGCTTACCTACCGAAGACTGACATGTATTTCTACTTCAGTGGCCTTGGCGGTGGAAGTTGCCATTTCTTCTCCTACTCAAGGAACGACACTTGACATTTTTTTGTGATGCTCTGTACTTCCCATAGGGTTTGCAGGACAAAAAGCCCTGTGGAACGCAGGTGTTTATAGCACCATTCAACAGATGAAGGGAGTGTGGGCAACGACTCACGTTTATTGAGAGTCTAGTCTGTGTCTGACACTCATGAAATAGATCTCATGATCCTGCTCTTGCAGATGGGGAAGCTGAAGCTCAGAGAGACTGAGGGGCTTGCTTACAGTAACACAGACGAAAAGACCCAGAGATGAAATTCATCCAGAGTCTGTTTCATTTCCAAACCTACAAGTCTCAACCTAAAGCACAGAAAGAATCAAGGACGTGCCACGTGGGCATTATTACTAACATTTGCCAGAGAGAGGGGTGGTCCTCAGGTTATTTGGAGGCAGAGTTTGTTTTTTGCTTTCCTGATTAAAAAAGCATAGGAAAAAGTTGTGAGTAAGTTAAGAACTGCCCCTGAGAAACTTATAGTTGAAGAAATTCATATATATATATATATATATATATATATATGAGGGGAAATATTCCACATAACTCTGGCATGCAACAATTCTGAAAGAAACTTTCAGTAAACTCCAAGCCTGCATTGCATAATACAATAGCAAGTGGTTATATGTGAATATTTACATTTAAGTTTAAATGAATTAAAATTAAATATAATTAATGCTATGCCATCTGGTCTCTTGCCAATGCTGCCACTGTCAAGAGCCTGCAGGAACCCACCATGGGAGAAACTGCGTAGCCCAGCAGTGAAGTATCTCAGAGACGTGCTCTGCTGGAGACTGGCAAGTGGGTCACCCCAGAACCAGGAAGGGAAGCCCATTCCTCTTCTAGAGCCTCTCTCAGAAAGTGCAGAAGGGCCATGAGAAGACTTTAGGGATTTGGAACTACCCTGGGTGTTGATCGTGGCAGTGGTTTTATTGGTGTATCCATCTTTCAAAGCTCATCAACTTGTATATTTTAAATGGATGTCATTTCTTATATGTAATTACACCTCAACAAAATTGTTGAGTTTAAAAAAGACATGTGTCATAAACACTAAATAGGCACATGCACACAGAGGATGGCTAAAATAAAAAAGACAGAAAATACCAAATTTTAGTGAAGATGTAGAGTGATTGGAACTTTCCTTATATTGCTGGTAGGAAGGCAAAATGTACAACATTGGAAAACTCTTTTACAGGATCTACTAAAACTGAAATACGTATGCCTTTGACCCAACAATTCAATGAATAAATAATAACTAACAGAAATGTGAACATGCACATTTCTACTATACAAAAGACATACAGTAGAGTATTCATAGTAGCACTGAAATACTCATAGCCTCAAATTGGAAACTGTCCAAGTGGCCCTAATAGAAGAATGGCTTACTCAGTCGTTGTCTATTAAATCAATGGAATATTAAGCATGAATGGAATTGAACAAACTATACATGCAACATAAGAAGCCCAAGACAAAAGAGTAAAAATAGCATAATTTCACTTATATAAAATTTTAGTTGGCAAAAAAAATGTGGTTAGAAGTCAGAGTAGTGGTTCCTCTTGTGGGGTGTAATGACAGGGAGGGAGAACGTGAGTGAGGGGTTTCTGGGGTGCTGCGGCTGTGTTCTCTCTTGATGTGGGTGGTGTTACATGGGTATGCTCAGTTTGTGAAAATTCATTGCACCGTGCCTTTCTAGCTTTTGCTCTTTTTTGCATGTATGATATACTTCAATAAAATTCACTTTAAAAAATTCTAAGCACTCAGTACACTCAGTCTCACCATGTGGGTTTGAATGTAGGAAACTTAAGCTTCTACAGAGGGAATGGGCTGTTGTCACCTTAATATGTTGTGATTCTGTTCACCTTGTGTGTGAGCCAAGAAGCATCTGCGAGAACGTATGTGGTTATCCTAGGCAGGACAATACAACTTCTCTTCAACTTCCTGTTGATAGGCGGAAAGGAGACCAGGCTCCAGCAGAGAAACCTTTCCTCGTTCAAGGCTGAGAAGCTCTGGAATGGGAGCAGGTGAGCCTTTTTCACTTGGTAGATGTTTAAAGGAGAAAGGCCTTTAGTTAAAATTATTATTATTTTTCATTTTACTGTGTCTGTTAGCTGGCCTTCTTTCTAGTTTGTGCATCAAGGTGAGAGGAGACCTGAGGCTATGCCAGTGATATTGGTGTAAGCTGGGTGTTGGGTGATGGAAAGACATCATGTGTAACACAGGGATGTCTTTCCATCTGGGCCTTGGAGACACATAGGCCTGGCTGGATCTGAACCGTGAATCATCACTTGGTGTATCTGGGTGACCTTAGAGAAAGTTGTATAATCTTTCAGAGACTCAGATTTCTTTTCTTTACTTTTTCTTTTTTTAAACACAGTGAATTACTATTATTTGGGTATGCATCTTCCACATTTTAGCATTTAGTTGTTCTGAACAGAGAGTGGAAAAATGCAGCAATTCGCCAGGAAGTCAGGACTGCCAATTTTGGGGGCTGCTGTGCACACCCAGTTCTTTCTGAATCCCTGCTGAGGATCCTGAGAAGCAGCAGCACCAAAACCAAAGTACAGCATGCACCGAATATAAGGTTCTTCTTGTTCCATTTGTCAGATTCCAAACTAGACCCAAATGGATTGCAAGGATGACCGCAAGAGAGTCCTGTTTAAAACTTCTTCAATTGTTAAAAGCAAAAGAACTTTCAGGAAAAGAAAGCAATTCAGAGACATCGCATGTGCTTACAAGTGTCTCCATATGGGCCTTCTCCAAGTTTAAACACCAAGGACTCTGAGAGCTGGCAGGTCAGAGCAACCTGGTGACTATGTTTTTTCCTTTATCAAAACCAGAGCTAAAAAACACAGTGGCCGTTGATGACAGCAGAGGGGGGCAGGGCTGAGGACCCAACATGCATGTCTCAGGCTGGAGGAGAGTGAATAAATACGTTCCCAAACTAAACAAGGAAGGCCAGAGAGTCTTTCCAGACTTACCTGGTGGTTTCTGGCCACAGCAAGGAAGTATAAGGGAAAGTGTTGGGCAGTGATGGTGCAAAAAGGGACTTGAGGGGGAGGGAGGACGAAGCAGCACCCCTCTGTAAAGGTGGTGAAAAGAAGATATTGAGAAAGCCCTGAATTCCTCCACAAAGGCTGGGAGCAGAGGGGTTACAATCTGTGCTTTGGTCTCAGGCAGCAGTGGAGGAGAGCTGGGGAGAATGATGGCTTGGACATGGCATCATCGAAGACTTGAAGAAACCAGGGGTGCAGGCAGAGCACCCCACAGGTATTGCTACTACTCAGCGGTGGTCCACAGGCTGCAACCTGAAAACCTCATGTCCGCTCTAACTAGCCCCCTAAGCTGGAGGGCTGCTGCAGGGGGGTGGGGGCAGGACATAACTGGAGGGGAGGGGATGGGGGAGAAGGCAGAGATTGCAGGCCATATAATCAGCAGAGAGGTGGCTGTGTGACGTGTCTGTTCCCAGTTGAGTTAGATCTGCGCCACTACTTATGCTGGGAATCAGTTCAAATATACTTTCTTGATTCATGGACAGCGGTTACACTTGGCAGGATGATTTGCTACAGCACAACTTATATATTTCAAATGGACAAAAAATTAGGATCATTTACAGTGTGTTAAGATAAATTGCTTTTGTAAGGGAGCTTCCTTTCTAGTACTTTGAGGTCTGCGAGACGTACCTGAAGCATTTATTACTGTGGAAATGAAGACTGCTTAAATTGAATGGGAGGAAAAGGGGCCTGTGGTTTCTCTTTGGTTAATTGCTGTAACACTGCCCTGCAGGTGGCTGAGGGAATTTCATGTTTTCTTTAGACACCGTTAGGTGCCGAAGCTCTAGCAGGACAACTTTGACGCTGTGTGAATTCTGCCGTTTTGCTAGCACTGATAGGCTCTTGGGTCCACCACTCCATTAGAGCTGTTAACTCCATTCATATTAATTTTTGCTACAAATCTTACACAGGTGGATGTTTCTGGGTATTTAGCTCCACATTCTATTTTAAGGCTGTATATTTGATTTTCAAAAATTGTCTGAGCCCATGTACCGCTATCTTGCGCACAGAGCCCCAGATTTCTTATATAAAACAGAAGAGCTACATTCTGCAAGAATTAGCATTAGTGGATAAAGTCAGAGTTTTACACTTTTTTTGACCATGATCTTCATTAAGATAAACACACCAAGACCCAGAACAAGCTCACACATGTGCACACACACATTTTACAAAATAATGTTCTGTATTATTACAAAATAATTATTATGGACTCTGATGTTTTCTATTATTTATTTTTCAAATAAAAAGTGCAACCATCTAAATCTGTTTGATCACCTTCTAGCAAGCCACTGCCCACTGTCTGAAAAACACCAGTGTGCAACCCCTAGTGCAAGGCACGCAGTAGTCAGGCGCAAATGATACACCACAAAGGCTGGACCAACTTCCTGTTCACTAGCAAAACTAGGTCTTTCCAAAACAAAAACTTCCTAGCGGGACCCTGACTTTAGTGTTCTCAACCTTGGCTCTATATTAGAATCACGTCTTGTGCTTTAGTGCCCTAGCCACCACCCAGGCCAATTAGATCAGAATTCCTGAAGGTGAGACCCAAACACCAGTGATTGCTAGAGCTCCCCATGAGATTCCAGTGTGCAGTTAAGGCTGTGGACACTGGTCTACTGGGCCCAGTGTTTTCTAGATAGAGGCACTCCTCCACAGAAGTCCCCTTGGGAGAATCAGCCTATCCCTACTCCAGCTCATTCTTCTTCCTCATGAGGTCAGAGACACCAGGACACTCAGCCCTGTATTTTGTCTAGGCCCAAATAGCAGGTTGGAGTATCACTGATGCCTCAGTGATGACATATTGATACCCACTGTTTGGGGAGGGGTGAAAACTCCCCTTCTTTGGCTCTGAAGCAGAGTCTAAACTGCACAATTATCTGTGAATTCACCCGAAACAACGTGAATAGGCAGCCCGCCAACCTCTTCAGGCTCTTGCTGGGATGAGCAGGCTAATGTTGATACAGCACATTGATGTCTCTGCACCAAATGACCAAGAGATTATGCTAATAAAGCTGTGTTTGTTTATTTACTACTGAGCAGGAAAAAAGACAAGGTGGTTTCCTCGTTGGGTGTGCTCAGATCAAGCACCTTCGCTGTTGTTACCTTAGCTTGCAAATGTCTCGTCCTGGGATGTACAGAGATTGAGCGAAATGGGAAACCTGAACTTTGCCTTTAGCCTGCATTCTGAAATATGCATTTGACCAGAACAGCTGTGGCCCGAGACACTGTTCCCAGTCACACCTGAGCATACCTGTAAAGACGACCTAAATTTCCAATCTAATTGCAGCACTTAGTCCTGCCAGAAATCTCTCCCTGCTAAATATGGCTGAAAAGCAACACAAGAGAAATGCTCGGCAGTTTTCCTCTCTTGATTTTGCAAGTGACCAGGATTTAACCTCTAGCAAACGAGCATTTAAAAACAAAGTCTTATTTGCTCGCTTATTTTTTATATACAAATATATTTGCATTCAGCATTTTTAGTAGTGCTAAGCCCTGGAGGGCGGAGTGAGGGAGAGCACAGAGGACGTCTATCTCTCCGGTGCGGTTCTGAAAAAAACAATCCGTTTATCACGTGATACCGCGCACAGGAGTTAATTGCATTATAGGCTTATCGAACTCAGATCTTTGAGACTGCGTTTATTATTCCAGAAGTATGTGCTCTGATTAATAATAGATGGCTAGCCACATAGTTAAGTAGAATGAGTGGCACCTTTTATGGGTTGTCTTTGGGAATAATTTAACGAAAATGGCTGAGCAGAGCGGAGGTTCACTGTTGCGCGGGCTAGCGAACACCTGCCTGTTTGTAAACCAAGAAACCCGCTTCCCAAGATGACGCTCCTGGAGCTAACTGGAAATCTGCTGTGCCATGTGTGGTATTCAGATCCTTTTGGAAACTATGGCTCCTGATTCTTCCTTTCTTTTTCCTATAAGGATATTTAATTCTTTGTGCGAATTGTCAATATTTGATGTTGACACATGTATCCCTCAAAGGAGGCAAAATAATTATAAATTAGCCACTAATTTGGTGCAGCCAGTATCCGGTGGGCCAAATAACTTTGAGAAGGACAGGCTGAAGTTCGGCTGCTAAAAACTCCACTAAGGAATGTGGAGGGAATGGACACTTAAGCCAAAATCTAAAAATCAACACCACAAACATATGAATAGAAAGCCCGACCGAGGAGGTGAGCGCTGTGTGCATGTGGAGGTCTCTTCTGAGTGTGGGGCAGGAACCACAGCTGCAGGTGTGTTTCCCTGGGACAGCCGGGAAGGCGGGTGGTTTGGGGGAGTGAATGTTTACTGCTCTCCTATTACCTGTCAGACACTGGCAGGTATTTTACAGACTGACTTGTTCCGGGCCCACACCAACCTTTCCTGGAGGTGTCTGTGCCCGGCATCTTCTGCACCTCCCCACCCTCTGCCTTGCTCTTCCCCACCAGGAGGCTGCCCTGTGCGAACTGCATCCACAGGCTCCCTGTTCCATGGCTTCTACTTGGGTGGAGTTGAGCATCAGCAGGAAATAAGAAAGCAGGGAGAGGAGTTAATTGACTCTCAGGTCCATTCCTGTGGAGTCTCTGCAAAGTGACCCTCTCTGGGTCCTGGTAACCATTCCTTCCTCCAGCCCTTCAGGCTGAAGACTGCTGATGGCCTCCACAGCAAGGTCAGGGACTGTACCAGCCTTTGCTGGTTCCCCCAAACCTTGCCCACATCTCGTAGGTAATCCCTCTATCGAAATCTCCCCACCACCCAGCTTGCGTGGGTCATCTGAGTCCTGCTCAGGCCCTGACCAAGAGAGTATCCTCAGCCCCATTTGTAGAGTTGAGGGATTGGAAGTTCAGGTTGCTTAAGTAACTTGGCTGAGATCATACAGAGAATAATTGGTGAAATTGCATTCTAGCATCTATGAACACAAAGGAAAGTATCCTCAGTGTAGTAACTGCAGTCGCAGCTGTGGCTCAGGTGTTCTACAAGGGGACTGGGTGACAATGCAGGTGGGCTTAGGAAAGCAGGTGAGGAGAGCAGGTGAGCTGAGCAGCTCTTCTGATGCTTCCCATGTTCTGCCACGCATCCTGCTGCAAAGGGATAGCAAGCAGAGGAATGAGGGCGTCAACACGTCTTAGCATTACTGGCTCTCTAGACACCTGAGGCCAAACTGGAGCTCCACAGAGAAATGGGCCCCAAGTCTCTTTATTGCTTTGGACATCACCACTGGCATTTGTCTTTGTGCTGTCAGCTCTCCGGCAATTCACCAAGGGATTCTAACTTTCCCCAGCATTTTAAAAAAATGTTTGCAGTCCAACAGGAATTAAAGATTAATAGGATTGCAAAACTATTAATATTATGCTAGGAGGGCTACTCAGCCCATTTAAAACAATACAACTAATATTTATCATATGGCTATTATATGCTAGGAATTGTGATAGTAATAACCGGGTGCACAATGTCCTGGTTCTCATTTTACGGAAGAGAAGATTGGATTGTAGAGATTCAGAAACTTGCCTAAAGTCTTATAGCTAAACAATGGTAGAACTGGGGCTTAAATACAAGTCTGTTTGATATCAATATCTTTGAACCAGTATGCTATGTAGGCAGCTGAATTTATTCTTCTTTTCCTTGCTATTTCTCCTCTTGGATAAGCAATACAGTTGCAATCATCTACTGAAAATTTTCCATTTCCTTCTTAATATACTTTTCTCTTATTTCTTCCCAAGCACCCAAAAGATGTACTTTCCATGATGGGAGAGCTCCTTTCTCCTGGCTTAAGCAAGACTCTGTCTTTGATCTTCCATAGCTTTGAAATGATTGAAGCTAGATGTTGTTCAACTCTCTTGTTCATTCTTTAAATGGAGGGAGCAGGTTTATACTAAATGCTAAAAGCAATGGATCACTATTTAAAAACACTAAGAGCTCTTCCACTCAATATTTTCCCAGAACATAGAAGTATTTCCAATTATCCTGCTTTTCTTCAAACCTAAAATCAACAAATGAATAACAGATGTCAACTCCCATGGAAAGCTGCTTACGGAATACTGGCTGTTCTTGCTTATTGAAATCCTTTAACATGGGTTCTTTGTGTTTCTGTTACCATGACAATATTTGGCCCCGTCCCATGTTTTCTTTTTCCAGATCTGAGGCACACTTCACACAAGTGGACTGATCATTATGACAAGTAGTAGTCACCATGTATGATGACAGCCTCAAGTGGATTTTATTTATTGTCTATTATGAGGGCTGTGTAGTCCATATGATTGCTTCAGTTCATCAAGTTATGGCATTTACTACAACTGACATTTCAACTATTCAGGCTTCAGATTTCAGCTTAAAGATCACTTACTTCAAACTGCTTTTCTGACTCTCCAAGACTACGCTAGACTGCTAAGTTCCCTGCATGAACTCTTGCACTGCATTTTCCGTTATCAGCATAGTTTTGTTTTTTAATAGTCTTTAATATTATGAACCAAAAAGGGTCACACCAAACTTGAGCAGAAGGTACAGAGAATTCCCATATACCCTCTGCCGCCACAAGGCACAGCCTCCTGCACTATTGACACCCCCTCCACTCTGATGTATTTGTTAGCTGGTGAACCTACATTGACCTAAAGTCCATGCTTTACATTAGGATTCATTCTTAGTGTTGTACATTCTATGGGTTTTGACAAATGGATAATGACATGTATCCAGCGTTGTAGTATCACACAGTAGTTTCACTGCCCTAAAAATCCTCTGTGTTCCACTTATTCATCCTTCCCTCCTAACTAACCCCTGGCAACCACTGATCTTTTTACTGTCTACATAGTTTTGCCTTTCCCAGAGAGTCATAGAGTTGGAATCATGCAGCATGTGGCATTTTCACATTGGCTTCTTTCACGTTGAGGTTCTTCCATGTCTTCTCATGGCTTAATAGCTCATTTCTCTTTTGTGCCAAATGATACTCTATCGTCTGGATGTGCCATGGCGTATTATCTATTTACCTTCTCCTGTGGTTTGAGTGTGCCCTCCAGAATTCATGTGCTGGAAATTTGGTCCCCCATGTGGCAGTGTTTGGAGGTGGGGCCTTTAAGAGGTGATCAGGTTGTTAAGAGGAATTAATGCTGCTCTCTGGGGAATGGGTTAATTATCATGGGAGTGAGTGAGTTCTCACTCTCAAGGGACTAACTTAGTTACCACAGGTTGTTATAAAGTGAGGCCACCCCTTATGTTTGCCCCTTTTGCACTTGCCTGCTTCTCTGCCGTGTCATGACACAGTACAAGGCCTTCACCAGACACCCATCACATGTAGCCTCCTGATATTGGACTGACTTCTCAGCCTCTAGAACCACAAGCCAAGGTAACCCTCTTTTCTTTATAAATTGCCCAGTCTCAGGTATCGTTATAGCAACAGAGAATGGACTAAGACACCTACTCAAGGACATCTTTGTTGCTTCCAAGTTTTGCCAATTATGAATTAAGCTATTATAAACATCCAAGTGTAGTTTTTGCATGGATGTAAATTTTCAACACCTTTGGGTAAATACCAAGGAGCATAATTGCTGGATCCCATGGTGAAAGTATGTTTAGTTTTGTAAGAAACCACAAAACTGTCCTCCAAAGTGGCTGTACCATTTTGCATTCCCACTAGCAATGAATAAGAGTTCCTGTTGCTCCACATCCTCACCAGCACTTGCTATTGTCAGAGTTCTGGATTTTGGCCATTCTAATAGGTTTAGCATTCTAGTAGGAATAACATTCTATATGGTGTCTTATTTTAATTTGCAATTCCTTAATAATACGTGATGTGGAACATCTTTTTATCTTACTTTACATCTTGCCTTATCTTTCAAGCAAGATGGTTTACTTGCTTTCTGTATACCTTCTTTGGTGAGGTATCTGTTCCCAGGTATCTGTTCTGCCTAGGTTTTAGTCAGTTGTTCAGCACCTGTGTTTCCTTCAGAAATATAAAATCCTTGAAGGCAGGGGCTGTGCCATTTTTTTTTTCATGGCTATACTCTCAACACTTAGCTCAGGGTTGTAGAAGTACAAGAGTTTGTTTAAGGAAAGAATGAGTATGCACATGAACTTGAACACTAACAGTAAACTAAGCAGTCGATACCAATATTGGCGGATTAAAAATAACACTGTGGCCACTAGTGATGTATTTAACCTAAGTTTCAATGTCCTCATCTCTAAAGTGAGGATAATAATAATAAAATAATAAAACCAAGCTTTCTGACAGTTGTGAGAATTTTATGAGATAATAAACATGAAAACACTTTGTGAACTGTAGTGCTAGATATTCATGAAGTATTACTTATGATAAAGTCCAGCAAATGGTACCTCAAATAAGCATTTCAGGAAATCTTAGGCACAGGATAACTGTCATCTACTTCAGTATTTATAATTGGTTACATTAGAGCTTACTGATAGCTACTGTTAAATGAGTGTGCTTTGTGTGCCAAGAGTTGGCCACACATAATTTCTAATCATCACAACCACCATGCACTGCAAGTATCAGGTTCTTTCTTTCACAGATGAAGAATCTAAAGTTAAAAGCATTTAAACAACTTATGCAGGATCACAGTGACTGAGCAAAAATTTGAATTCCAGTAGGATTGACAGCAAACACAAAGTGCTTTCTACTTGCCCTGAATGGTCTCTAACAGGGAAACTAAATCAGCCAAAATAACAACCTCTAGCCTGCATATCTTTAGAATTTTCTGGAAGAATAATTCAGTCTGTGCAAGAGAAAACTGAGAAGCTAGAGAATTTCATTGGATGCTTTGAGTGGTCTTTGTAAAGTCTCTCCTGCATGCTCCCTTTAATTTGAACTGTGTGTTGGGTCCATTCGACCCTGGGGTCCTAAGCCCTCTGCAGAGTTGGGATTGCAGTTAGCCCTCCCTTGGCCTTGCCATGAGGCCAGCCTGCTCACGTCACATACAGACAGCAATGCCTTCTCCAGTGGGATTGCACATGCCAGCCCAAGGGCCAGATATGAAGGCATGTTCCTTACCCCCAGGCCCAACATAAATCCAGAGATCAGCCTTAACTTGATAAAACGTTCTTTATTACCTACATTAGGACTGTTTGTTTATGTTTCCAGTGACTAAAAGACTGGATGATGGAGAGTTGCTTTCACAGGGACCCTTCTCCCTCATCCTGCTACGTCCATAAAATCCCAGCTGAGAGAGATTTCAGAGGCCACCTGGAGAACAGGGTAGTTCAGAAAAGGGGTTTGGAGCTTTATCTATTCCCACATATTCAGTCACAACACAACAGATGTAGATCTAAAGGAGTCTGTTAGAACCAGTCCCTGGCAAATTTTAGGAGCTCGACAATTGCTAGGATTTCTATTTTAGTCTAGAGTCTGAAAATGTGTTTAGTGCTTATTCTGCGGCCTAGGTACAGTATTCCCCCAAAGAATGCTGGTTCTTGCCCTAGTTTTTCTTTTCTAAAGTCTGTCAGAGGCAGAAATATTCCTCTTCTCTATATTGTTATATATTTCCTCTTATACAATGTACCACTTCAACTATTTTAAAACTAGAAAATGGTAAGTGCTCTGTCACTATTGAAGAGTTACTAACAAAAATAGCCTTTCTTTCCCAGTCCCTACCCAACTCTTTGCCCCTGGTCTGGCCATCATTCCAATCCCTAGACATTTGATGAGGTCTTTTAGAACAACAAATGTGAAAGGTTGTCCCCATTGCTAAGTCTGACTTCTGCCCTACCTCAGCGCATTTTATTACCCTATCTGCTTCTTGGATGACCATTAGCTATTTATCTTGACAAATGCACAGCCATAAATATAATTCACTGGATTTTGAAACTATAAGCCATGGCGTGTTTATGTCATGCTTTGTTTCCAGGCTGGACTTAATAGCACACAGGTTTATTATGGTTTCTTCCCCGTTCCCTACTCCGAGCGAGGGACTGTATTTCTCAGCTCTGTTCCCCTTTATTTCCCTGCCAAAGAGGCCTAAGTAGAAGCTGCTGCTTGGTTTATATCCTTTTTTATTTTTTCTTGGAACAGAAGGGTGTGGCGTTTGAGAAAAATATGGTACTTCCTTCACAGAAATTTGTATGTTAGTGATGAACTTGAGCCAAAGAAAAATTCAAAAATATTCCTGACGCCTATGTCTCA
>CAUYRT010072199.1:0-56969 GCA_963574885.1 Lepilemur ruficaudatus
CATGTGAGCTCCATAGTGTTAATCAGTCAGTACCAATATGATGGCGAGTACATGTGAAGCCCATTGTTATTTGAAATGTATTTTTAAGGTATTGAAAATTCAAGTCAGAGCCTTAGGGAATTTATTAGGTACAGATATATAGAAATGATATCGATAGATATAAATATGGATATAGATGTTAATATAGATACTATATGCATATATAAATATATATTTGAAATAGGCATGATTAGTTGGGCAATTAATATCCTCTCAAAAGCATTTGAACAATTTAACACCCATGATAAAAGTTCTTGGCAAGCTACTAGGTTTTCTCAACCTGATAATAAGTATTTATAAAAACCCACAGCTAGCATCTACTTACATGCTTAATGATAATAAACTTAATGTTTTTCTACTAAGGTTGGGAACAAATATATATATATTAACAACCTCACAAAGAATAGATGAAATATTTTATACTGATACTTTCTAAAGAAGATATACAAATCAGCAATAAACACATGAAAATATATTTGACATAATTAGGTATCAGGAAAATGCAAATTAAAAGCACAATAGCGCTCCACAAAGATTGTTGATGAGACTATAAAGTGACTCAAATACTTTACAAAAACAGTTTTTCAGTTTCCTAAATAGTTAAAGGTGTATTGTATAACTCAATAATTCCACTCTTACATATTGACTCCCAAGTTGAAAATGAAGGTCTACACAAAAACTCATGCAAAAAGAAACTACAGTGGTTTTATTCAGTACAACCTTAAAATGAACCCAAATGTCTATGAACAAGAGCATTGAGGAATGAACTTACTGATATACACAACACTGATGAATTTCAAAAACATTAGGCTTACCAAAGGAAAGCAGAGAGAAGAGTCCATACTGTTATGATTGCATTCACTTATAAGAAATGTCTCATCTAAGGTGACAGAAAGTAGATCGGTTCTTACCTGAGCTGGGGGGGGTGGTGGGATATTTTCTGGGAAATAACACAAGAGAATTTGCTGGAGTGATAGAAATATTCTATCTCTTCATTGTGGTGGTGGCTACCTAAAGTGTATGCACTTGTCAAAGTTCATTGACATGTATACTTAAATGGGTGCATTTCATTGTATGTAAATTATAACTCAGTGAAGTTAATTTAAAAAATCAGTTGTATCACATTTTTAAAACTTATAATATACAGGCATAAGGACAAAGCATTTCTGCTGCTAACTATAATATCCCCATATAAAAATCTGGGAAGATTTGTATACAAATACTGCTAGGTTATTTTCTCTATTTTGGTCCTGGTCTGAATACTCTTTTTATGTCATAATTCTAGACTTTTGTTAATGGGCTAATACTGTTTCTAGTTTGCCTTGTCTATGTCTCAAGTTAGCTCAGTCTCTTCCAGTTAGTGGAGCAAAGAACAATCTCAACCACACAGACTTCATTAACCCATAGCTATTTTAGCTAGTTAGTAACTGTCACTAAGAAAAATGTGGGAATATCAGGAGAACGTCAAAGTGGATTTTCCTCCACTATGTTGAATGCCTTTCTGTAAGGACCACAGGATCAAAGAATCACAAAGAATTTTTCCAAGTGTTGCAAAGATTGCAACATCTTTAGCCATCTTTAGCTTAATTGAGGAAAGAGTTCAATGCTTTTAAAAGAAAAGTAGGCACTCTAAAACCATCTCTTTACAGTGACATAAAAAATCATTACCTTGTAATTTCTATGATGACATCACTATATTCTGTTCTTTAATCCAAATGAATGCCATGAATATGTTACCAAGAGTGTTTGTACAATCAATATGTTATGGGATTCATATGGTTGGATGTGAGCTCCCTCAACTGTTAAATATTTATATTAGCCATTTATATAGTCCCTTCATCTAGACTTTAATATTTTTATACTAGAGGTTACAAATTCATTTGACCTAGTCTGTATTTCTCTTTTTGCTATTTTAAATAAATTTTCTTATATGCAGGACATACTGGAGCTAGAGAATAGCTGGTCAGCATCCTCCAAATAATAATGTCATGTTTAAAGACTTACGATCAGTCACTTCCCAATTGTGCTTTCTCCAAACCAAATAATATTAATTCCTTTAATCTTTAATTATACATCCACTTGCCTAGGCCTTGTCTTAAGCCCCAACAACTAGATATGAGATAGTTCTAACCATGTGTTTAGATCAGAGATTTCCATTCCCTTTTAACTTTGATTAGAACCAATTTATCCAAGGAATATATTTCCTATGCTTCATGACATAAGATAAATTTTTCTGAAGTGTGCAGAGGGATGCTCTGTCATGCACACAGCTGTTTCTCTTTTTATTACCCAGTTTCTAGCTAGTTAACAAATTAAATGAAACACAGTTTATTATGTGCTTTCTATGTAAACATTCTTTAGTGAAGATTAACCTTCACCAATTTAATCTTTGCCTTGGAAAAGCATTCCTTATACTAAACTGACCAGGTGGAGCTTTATTTTAGGAATATAATTTTCTTCCTAATGAATTTCATGCACATCCTTGAATGGAAATGAGCATCTTTCAAGACATGTTAGACCAAATAAGTATTAGCTCTTTACCCAAAATAAATCACTGTGCTACTAAAATGAGCAGGTAAATACTGATTTTCAAAGATGATGCATGTTCTATGTAATCTGTGTTCTTCAACAAGAAAATTCTCCAGGTTCTCATGAATCAAATAAAGGTTATATTTGGCTAAAAAATCATGAGTCCCAAGAACAAGGTTGGCTCTTGAAAGCCTGTATAAACTCAACTGAAGTCCTCCCCTCTCTGTCCAAAGAGAATCCCCTTTATGGACAGTCTTCAGATTTATTTTTTTACTTTCTCAATACAGACTAAATACATGAGCATTAATTTATATTAAAAATACATTTTGCTACTTTCATGAAATTCACTCACTTGTAGATAACTCTGGTTCTAATAAAAATAAGAGCTGATATTTTGATAACAATTGGAACAAAATGATTCTGAGTAATATAAATACATAGTAAAGTTTTGAAATGTAATTAGAACCAGTTACCACATAAGTCATTCTATCTAGACAATGTAATGTTGAACAAGCACAAGCAAGTAGATATCGAAACAGATGTACATTGAAGACAAAAAATATCCAAAAATTTTTAGCTAAATGGTTGCTTAGAAATAATCAGTTTGTAACTCACATGAAACCAGTACATAAGTGAAGCTATCAGTGGTATATGATTGATAATTTTTTCAAAATTACTTTAGATCAAAAGAAATGCTTAAATTATATGTAGCTACTAATAAATAAAATAAATCTAAAATAAACAACTAATATAATTTCAATGATTTTAGATACTCTTGGCATTGTGAAGGCAAATTATATAACTAAGTAAATGGAGCCCATTCGTTGTCGCTAAATAAAAGTCACATAGAGAGACAATATGGCTGACCAGAGACTGGCTGACCAGTACTTGCTATTAAATTTGAACTATCCAGTAAGCACACATGTGCACAGGGGGAAGTAAAACTCAGTGAAGGGCAGCCACGGTGACTCACACCTATAATCCTAGCACTCTGGGAGGCTGAGGCAGGTGGATTGTTTGAGTTCAGGAGTTTGAGACCAGCCTGAGCAAGAGTGAGACCCCATCTCTATTAAAAATAGAAAGAAATTAGCTGGACAACTAAAAATATACATAAAAAATTAGCCGGGCATGGTGGTGCATGCCTGTAGTACCAGCTACTTGGGAGGCTGAGGCAGGAGGATCACTTGAGCCCAGGAGTTTGAGGTTGCTGTGAGCTATGCTGACGCCATGGCACTCTAGCCTGGGCAACACAGTGAGACTCTGTCTCAAAAAAAAAAAAAAAATGGAAATCAAACAGGGGGGAGGGCAGAGGACAGGTGAGCAAAAACCTACCTAACACGTACAGTGAACACTATCTGTGTGATGGGCACACTTATAGCCCTTACTGAAGCATTACAAAAGTGATCCATGTAAGTAAAAACATTTGTACCCCTGTAATATTTTGAAATAAATAAATATAAATAAATAAATAAAGGTTGATGGTGCCAGTCTTCATAGTAAAAATTAATAATCAATTGTCGTAAGTTTATTTTTCAGGGGATAATTTTTTCCTTTTATTTTTGAATAGAAGAGAACTTAATCTATGTGTAACTCAGCTATGTCAGAACCTTAGGTATTTTAGCTGAAATAAATTAAAATTAAAATTCATCTTGCTTTATCTACCGACCTTCATAGGAGACCCTGTCAAATAAAAGGTTAACATTTTATCTTTCTAATTTGAAAATTTTAAACAATAGAGAAAAATAAAGTTCTCACTAAACAAATACTCATGAATCTTCAAGCCAGCATTTTCACCATGTTTATAATTTGTCCTTCAGACATTGTTAGTATTAAAAATAAGACTTGACTGATGAGATTTAAATTTCCTTTTTTCTGCTTGGCAAACACTTTCCCTTCTTCCCTGTCTAAAGCAACCAATGTCATTAATTTGGTGGGTAGCCTTCCAGTATTGCTTTTATATTTTTGCAAACTTTCATTCATATGACTTTACAAAGAACATGTATTAGCTCATAAATTACTGTTGAAAATGATTTTAATTTATACATTTATTTGGGTAAAATAACATCTTTATTATGTTAAATCTTTTAATCTATAAAAAATATTTTCCCCTCTATTGAGTCAGGTTTCTTTTATGTCCTTCAATTTTCTCTACAACATTATGTAAACTATTTGTTGCATTTATTCTTCATAGCTTTAGAGTTGATTACTCTGAAATATAAAATTATGTTATTGCTATATTTTTTAGACATTTTAAAACTAATGCATAAAAACAATAGTAATTGTACATTGATCGTGTATCAACATTACTGCAAAAGTCTTTTCCTAGTTTTTAGTTTCTTTGAGATTATCATCTGAAAATAATGACAATTTTACCTTATCCTTTACAATTCTTAAACCTCTTATTTTTTTCTCAGATAATTTGCTATGATACCTACTATGTTGAATAGTAATAGGCTTATTGGTTGTTCTTGTCTTTTTGGAAGCTATTTCTAATAAAGGTTTCTATCATTAAATGTGATGTTTGATACAGGTTTGTCGTAGATAAACGTTATCAATTTAAGGGAGTTTCTTTTAATTTTTAATTTACTAAGATATTTTAAATTATTATCAAAATTTCCTAATTTTACTGCATCTATTGAAATTATCATATGACTTCTTCATTCCATTAATGTGATTAATCATCAGTTTTTGATGTTATGTTGCCCTTGAATTCTTGGCATAAACCCAATTTAGTCAAAATTTATAACTGTATTTTTAAGCACCATAAATTTTTGGGGGGGGATGTGGAATCATCTTTGACAACAGCTTTTCTTTGATATTTTCCTAATTTTTCATTTTAAATCCTCCGCATTTAAATTTTCAAGTTCCTTTTGGTTTTACCTGTGTCTCTTGTAAACTGTGAGACACAGTAAACTTTACAGTTTAATCCAGACTTATCATCTGCATTTTGCTGGAAATACCCAATTAATGAAAATTTTTTGTGACTACTAATACATTTGGATTTATTTCTGCCATTTTTAATGAACCATGTTTTTTAATCTCTTTTCCTGATTTTTGTTGTATTAATGTATTTTCTTGTTTTCTCTTTTCTTCTGCTAACTTAGAAGTTACAGCATTTACTTCTGTGCTTATAGTACTTTCCCTTAAAGTTTTAAAACATAATTAGCTTTATATCTTTCTGAAAAACTGAAAAATTAGTTAACATTTTTCCTAAACAAGAACCATCATTTGCTGTTCAAGTATCTCTAGAAACTCTATCTGGAACTTTTATTACACCTTTCTAAATGCCTTTTGAGGTTAATAATATTTTCAACTATCTTTACTTGTTTTATCTTCTTGCAACTCACTATTTCCTCCCCTGGTTAACATTTTTTCTTGCTGAAAGACTTTGCTTTAAAAAGCAATTGCTTAAGAAAGAGGCACATAAAAACTCTTTAAGTATTTAAAGTATTTATTTTTAATTGATGTATTACTACACATTAAGTGTAACATTCTAAGTGTACAGTTGGATGAATTTTAGCAAATGTATAATCAATTCTTCAATCAAGATACAGAACATTGCTATCACCACCCTAGAAAGTTCCCTGTTGCTATTTTCTGATTAGTTCTTCCCACTTCCCTGCAGAGACAATTACTATTCTGGTTTCTATCACCATAGATTAACTTTGTCCATTTTTTCTAAATGTTTAGTAATGTTCTTCATATAAATGGGATCATACTATGTGTTTGTTGTACGTGGCTCCTTTAATTGAACATTATGTTTTAGATATCGTCTATGTTTTGTTTTGGGGGAATTTATATGGTAATTTTTAAATTTGTTCATCTATTGATGAATATTCAATTGCCTCCAAGTTTTTTGTTATTAATAAAACCTTTTTATGTATATATGCTTTCATTTCTTTTAGATTACTAAAAGAAATGAAATATATAGTAGAATTGCTATATCCTAGAGTATGTGCTTATTTAAATTTATGAGAAACTGCTAAAAGCTTTCCAAATGGCTGTATTATTTTATAATACCACCAGTAAGACTTGAGTTTTTCCCTGCCTTTTCAAATATTTAGTGTTTCTAGTTTTAACTTTACCATTCTAGTACGTGCATGGTGCTACTAGAATTTTAACTTTCCTTTTCTGGATATGGAAAATCTTTTCATCTGTTATTGGCCATCTTTTGTTAAGTGTCTGCCCATATTTTAGTTGGGTTATTTGTCTTTTATTATTAATTTGTAGGAGTTCTTTATATATTCTAGAGTCAAGTCTTATTGAATATATATATAGAGAGAGAGAGAATAATTTCTCCCACTCTTTGCCTTCATTTGTCTATTTATTTATTTACTTACTTATTTAGACAGGGTCTCACTCTGTTGCCCAAGCCAGAGTGACGTGACCTCATCATAGCTCACTGCAACCTCAAATTTCTGGGCTTCAGCATTCCTCCTGCCTCAGCCTCCGAGTATCTGGGATTACAGGCATGTGTCACCATGCCCAGATAATTTTTTTTCTCTTTTTTATAGGATGGGGTCTTGCCCTTGCTCAGGCTGGTCTTGAACTTGCTCAAGAGATTCTCCTGCCTGGGCCTCCCAAAGTGCTAGGATTACAAGCGTGAGCCACCATGCCTGGCTTGGCTTCATTTTTTTTAATGGCGTCTTTTGAAGAGCTAACATTTTTGATTTTGATGTCCAGTTTCTCCATTTTTTCTCCTTATGCTGCTGCTTTTTGGTATTCTGTGTAAGAAATCTTTGTCTACTCTGTGGCTGTTATAACAAATTACCATAAACATAGTAGCTGCAAACGAGAAATTTATTCTGTCACAGTTCTGGAAGCCAGAAGCTAGACATCAAGGTATTGTCTGGTCACTGGGCTATTATCTCTCTAAAGATTCTAGAGGAGATTCTGTTTCTTGCCTCTTCCAGCTTTAGTGGCTCCAGAAGCTCCGTGGTTTGTGATTGCATCACTCCAGTCTTTCTGTCTGTGGTCCTTGAATGCTACTTCTCCTATTTCAGTTATCTATGGCTCATCTTCTATTGTAGTTTTTATTTTCTTGGTTGTGGAGCCCATTTTATTGCTTCTTCACATGTTTCTTATCATTCTAGGATTGTGTTACCTATAAACTCCCATAGTTTAAAATCTTTTTTAATTCTATCTTCTCAAACTAATATCCTATCTCTATCTTTCTCTTAGTTGTCAAACTTCATGAAAAAATAATATATATTTACATCATTAATTATCTTGTCACACGTTTCATTTTAAAATATAGCCATTACTCTTGCTATTCTGATGGGTCTCTCTCATCCTTAACTTTTCCCTTTCTATAAATGCACTATCATCTTCCTGTCACCCACACTCTAACCCTTAGAATCACCCCTGGTTCCTCTTCTCCTTACCATATGTTAGTTTGTTAAACTGTACAATTTCTCCTAAAATGGTCTGTTCCTCCCCATTTCCCAGGTTATAATTAATTTTCTCCTAAATCAATACTTTAATTTTTCAAATTATTTTTCTACTTTGAGTCAATTTTATCAATAGATATCAAGTCCATCTCATTGAAATTCAGGCTGGCTCATCCCATTCATTCTTTCAAAAAAATGACAATGATTTTCCTCATCTGCAAAACACTGGGGAATTGGGGGATGGGGGGTAAAAAAAAAATTGGAATGAAATATGTCAAAATATTAAATGTTTGTGGCCGTATAGTATTAATGGGTCATTTTTACTTCCTTCCTACTTTTTATAATATTCCTCAGTGATCATGTGCTGATTCTATCACTAGAATAAATAAAATAATAATGAAAAATAAATTTTTGAGATGAAAAAGAACTTTAAGTACAGAGCAGTTTTGGTGTATTTAGAGAAGAAACAAATAGACACACCTCAATTGTGCCCTACAGACCTTGTTGTATTTGGAGCACAGCATAGTATTGGATGTTCATAATAAATACGTGAATCAGCAAAAATGTATTTTCAATAGATTCTCTTTATGAAGGCAGTGAAGTATATAGTATATCTTCAAAAGATTTTATACAAAATAGCTAAGATAAAAAATATTTCTATTTAAGATGTATAAACTCTCAGCTATCCAGATCAACTCATTGTCTGAGGTTTCTGGATAGCTGAGATCTTATTTCAGGTTTTTCTATTTTAAAATGAAATTACCCTGCAGCTATTTGTCCTGTTAAATTATGCAATATTATTATATCTAAGCTTCCTCTCCTAAGTGTCCATAGCTATTTATTGAGGCATTAGTCTCAGATGGCCATGGAAACAAATATTTAACTGATTGTCTTTACTCTTTTATAAATTGGCCCAGTTATATGTTAAAATATATATTCTTTTCTCAAATGTGAAGTTTTACTGTTTGATGTTGCCTTTGTTGGTTGACCCTTGCTTTTTTCAGACTTTCACAAAATTAGAGAAGAAATAGTTACGTATTTCTAAACTATTGAGAATTATTAGAATCATATCATAAATTATGCAAGCTATTGCGAAAGTTTCCTTAGAAAACATATACAACATAAAGAATATAGTATTTATAATCATATCTCCCTGTTAGTAGTGTTACAGTTGAAGCACAGTTGCTACTCATTGCTCTCGTCTTAAAAATAATAATCAAACCATAACAACACCAAAATCAAATAAATACTAAAAATGAATTCATTGCCCTTGGGGAAGAATCTCAAATATTATCTTTATCTTTTATATTTGGAGTATGTTTGTAGCATTAGTTACTTCTTCATCACTGCTTAGCAGTCTTCTTATTCATTATTCACTGAATCACATGACTTGATGGTGGTTCCAGATTTTCTCTGTTCTCCTCAGTCCCTCAAACTGAAACTCACACCCATCAACCTCGGTAAATGATTGCATCATTCAGGTTCCCTTCCTATCCCTCAGTGTCCCGTCTTGAGGCAAACCTTGTGCTCCTAATCTCATTCTTCTTACCTCCTTCAGAAGCATGCTTTTCTTTTTAATGTTTTGCTTTAAACTGACTTCTTTCTACAGAAATGCTCAGTTCCTCCTCAAACTTAACAAACAAATCCCAATGATAAACCAAAAAATAAATAAGCAAAAAATATCCCCAAGCTACTATCCTTTGTCCAGCTGGGGAGAAATGACATGGTACCCCAAATAAGAGATAATTATATATCTATATGTATGTACAGTGTATGAATTTACATGCACTAACACCCATAGATGAGCCTTATATGGTTGTTGGGATGGTGCCTCTCCTAATTGGGTGGCTTAGTTGGAGTTGTGTCATTTGATATGGGACTTCAAAGCTCAGTCAATGCTTTTCTCCCTCTTTATTTTTTCAGTCTTTAATCATATGTATGACTGAGTCTTTAATCATAATATATGATTATAAATACTATATTCTTTATGTTGTATATGTTTTCTAAGGAAACTTTCCCAATAGTTTGAATAATTTATGATATGATTCTAATAATTCTCAATAGTTTTGAAATTTTCAAGTATATAGAAAATAGATTAATATAAGGAACACCCATGAACCTAGCACTCAGTTTCAACAATGATCAATTCATGATCAATTTTGTTTTATTTATACCCCCACCCTTGGATATTTCGAAGCAACTCTTAGACATTATATTTTTTATCTGTAAATATTTCTATAAGTATTCATATCAGAAGTTTTTCTAACATAACCAAATACTATTGTCATACCTACCCCCAAAAAAGTTCCTTAATAACAACTGTCTAGTCAGTGCTTACATTTCTTTGATTATCTACTCCTTTTTTTTTTCAATTTGAATCAGGAACTAAAGTATGTTTATTTATTATTATTGTTGTGTTAAGTCTCTTTTAAACTACGGGATTCTCCTATGTATTAATTATCAATTGGTTATCAATTGCTACAAAACAAATTACCCTTAAAACTTAATGGCTTAAAACTATAATTATTTATTATCTCATAGTCTCTGTGGGTCACAAATTTGGGAGCAACTTGCTAAGTGATTCTATCTGTGTCTTGCATGAGGTTGTAGTCAAGATGTTGACCAGGGCTGCAGTTGTCTGTGGGCTTTTTAGTTAGATATGGGGGCTTGTTCAGACGCAGATTCCGTATTTTCAGCAAGACATCCTTATTGTTGTTGGTGTTGTGTGGTTTTATAATGGAGCATATGGTGGCTGTTTGACTCTTCATGTTATATTAGCAGCCATTGATGATCATTAACTGAAATCCATTAATTCAGAAGAGTGATAGTCTATCATTACTTCTTTATTTATTAATTGGAATACTTCTATAAAAAGAAATGTCCCCTCATCAATTATTTGGTTATATTGAAATATATTTCATATAGTGAAGGCATGATAAATACTTGATTCTCTCCCTTTATTTATCAGTTTTCAATAAGTTGTTGGTTCTCTAGAATCCTCCAAAGGTAACACATGAGGTCCTAGCTATAGGCATCCTCATTTGCTCCTCTACTGATCTCCATACCCAGAGTCTGACTTAATAGGTATGGAAGGGGGCCTAGGATTCTGGTTTTGGTTTGTCTTTTTATCTCAACATAATTCTTGAGCTGACAAGTTTAGGGAACATTACATTAGAATACATCTTTTCATACTTACTGTGGCTGTATATATCTGTGCTTTCTCCCATGCCATGGACATCTCAAGTTTGCCCCCCTGTACCAGACTATTACATTGAGAGTCTGCCTAGCATTGTAGTTAGAGCACAGATTATGGAGTTAGATTGCTTGGATCCAAATTTTAGCTCTGCTACTTACGAGCTTTGTCACCTTGGGGAAGTGAATTAGCTCTCTGCCTCAATGTTCTCATATACAAAATGGAAATGATAGTAGGATTCTCCTCATGGTTGTTTTGAGGACTAAATGATCTAACGTTGTGTTTAGAACAGTGTTTGGTAAAGATTTCTTAAATATGTAATAAAGCTTATCTCCCTCTGGGATCATTTCTCCGAATATTTTGTTGATAAAAGCTAAGGTTAGTGGTTACTAATCTCATCAGTATTATATTAATTGTCATTTATTGAATGTTTCATATATGCCAGGCATAATGAATTACCTGTATGCTCTAGTTCATTTAATCCTCATATCAGTCCTACAAGATTAGCAGTATTGTTTTCATTTTACACATCAGGAAGCTGAGTCTCCTAGAAGTTAAGTAACTTACCCAATGTAATAGAGCTAATAAGTGATGGTATAAATGTGGCATGTATTAAAGAGGCAGTGTGATGGTTAATCTAGAACTAGAATCTGCAGCTAAGCTCTCTGGGTTCAAATTCTGGCACTACCACTTTTTAGTTGTGCATCTTGGGCAAGTGACTTAACCTTTCTGTGTCTCAGTTTCCTTACCTGTAAAATGAGAATAATAGTTATACCTACCTCATGGTAGGTAGATCTTATGGTAGGTAGGTTATCATGAAGATTAAATGAGTTAATATTTGCAAAGTACATAAAATGAGCACTTTGTATGTACTAGCTGATTATTATTACTGCTATTATCAATTATTACCAATTGTTTTTATTAGTTTTGGTTTAAAGAAAAGGCAGGAGTAAGCAGGGAGGGATGGAAGGTACTGATAAGGAAGGGAGTAAATGTATCTTAATAAATGCATTAGCCTTCAGGAGGGGAGAAAAGGAGAGCCATCTCTACCACAAAGATGAATAGGTAGAAGATAATCAGTATCTAGGTGAAGGCAGATGATGAAACTCTTGGGAGATAGACTCATTCTTACAAGGTAGAAATCAAGATTATCCTTTAGGAATGAGGAAAAGAGGTAGAATTGGAAGCCTGTGGAGGCAGGGGAAATGCGGACACACTTGGGGAGTAAGCCAGGGAGCACACAATAGCCACAGCCAAGTTGAGTTCTGTCAGTTCTTGATTATAGCTCAGTTTCTCATGGCTAAGAAAATTAATGTCTGGAGGACGGGGGATCTCTGAGGGTGGAAGCAGCTCAGCAACCTAGTGAGGGCAGCGACTTTGGGCATGGTTGAATCAGATTGTTATGAATGGTAAGTAGAATGAAGGAGCATCGAACAAGGAATGAGATGACTTGGGTTCATTTTTTAACTCTACTGTCAACTATCACCTCTACTTGTATGACCTTGAATAGGTCACTTGACCTTTGGTCACTTGATTAAATAGGTCACTTGATTAAATCAGTTGTCAAATGAGAGTGCTACATCAGTTTATCTCTAAAATTACTTTTTATTCCAGATCCTAAGGGGCTGATTCTGGAGTCTAGCTGCCCAAGAAAGGAATCAGTTGAAATGCCGAGCATAGGAAAGTGATGGGAAGGCCCAGGCCCAGGGAGGTTGGGATGCAGGTTCAGTAAGAGTGAAGGTCGTTGTGGGGACTCAAGCCACTCAGCCTAAATCTCTCAATCTTTCTGCCTTTAAGATATTTTTCTGCATTCAAAAAAAAAACATGTAAGATGAGTTTGTCTCTTTTTTGTAGCAGATATTATGGCTATTGAGAATTTAGTAGACACACACAAAACAGTAAATGTTATTATATTTATTTTAGTTTTACATATCTGAAATGTTTAACACATCAAAAATGAACAATTTAGTTGTAGGGAGTTATTTTTCTGCTTCTAAGCAGAAGATAACAAAAGAATATTATATGCTTTCCTGTGCCCATAATAACATTACACGTTGGAGTAGCTAACTAGGTTGCTTGAACACTCTGTTACAGAACTGGTTAATCCATAATTCAGCAGGTTCTTGGCTTCCAAGTTGTCTTATTGACAAGCCTGAAGAAAGTGGATGGAACTAATTAGCACTCAGCATTATAAAATAGGAAGAATTAAATAAAGCAGCTTCAATATTAAACTCAGACCCCTATGAAGATATTCCCTTTAGTTATGGGGATTTTGAAATGATGGACAGGCTAAACCAAAACTCATAATCCTATTACAGTCTCCTACACCCACCTAATAAGCTTCAAGAGCCGTTTCCTTAGAGTCTGGGATATTGCCATCTTCCTCTAGGCTTTTCTGTATATAGCTTATAAATTCTTTACTGTTCCTACTAAATACTTTGTTATTTAAAATAGCATAAAATAGAGTGTATAAGTATATATACATATTGATGCATTTTGACTGTAATAATACTCTTGGCCTGTAGGGAACTTCAAATTATTAATAATTTCAGAGGAAAGCTTTTTAAGAGAAAAGCTCCAGGCTTAGCTGTAATGAGGCATTTGAAAAGGAGGAGGGGGTATGTTTATGTGTGTAATGAAAATATTGAGCCCTTTGGGATGGTATGAACCATAGTGTACTAATAAATGATCTTTCCATTTCAGTGTTCCAGCAGACATGTTTGTACCCCTGACGTACCCTTGCAAAATGCCTTTAGCTCACATTTTCTTTTAAATATTTCTATCTCCTGACATTTGTTAATGGGGCTGGGGGTGCAACAGGGTAAATCTGATGGAGAATGGAGGACAATACTAAGAAGCAGACAAAGTTGGTGGCTTGAAATAATGAGCCCATTTTCAGCTGAGCCGTGTGGTTCAAATGAATTAATTAACCCCTTACAAGCATTTGTCTGACAATCCTAATTCTCATTCAGTTCAATGAGTTTTATAATTATCATTTAACTAAATAGCACTAAAAACTGTTTATATCCTGACATTAAGGAAGCTTTGTAGAATTCTTTTCCTATAAATCATCTGAAGTTGTTTACAATTTGCAGTAGTCTTATTTTTCTTCTGCTTTGTACTCAAGTTGTTGTTTTGCTATTTTAAAAAATATTTTCAGGGTCATAATTATAGAATATGCTCTAGAGTTTGGTTAGGTTTGTAAGGGTAAAGGACCTCAGTAAAGAACATTTTCACATGTTAATTGAAACAATATAGATTTAAGCTATTATCTATCATGTTAAACAAAATGAATCCAATGATGCTAAATGGATATAGAATGATTAATTACTCATTCTTCAGACCTGTGCCATTTAGTTCCTGGTGATAAGATGGTGATAAAGCACTTGTAACCAGAAAGAGAGAAATGAGAGTATTGTGTGACAATGCTGGAAAACAGTGTGAGAACACTAGAAAAATATGTTTGAGATGGGAAGTATCTGGGACCTCCCCTACCTTCTATGCTCTATATATGTAAATACTTTTAATTTTCATACAAAAGTTAGAGTACATTTTACTTAAGTAAGCCTCTTCTGATTGCAAAGAACAAAAAAGCTGTTTAAACTGGGTGTTTATTGAAGAGATACAGAGGCTCAAGGGAATTCAGAACAGGAAATATCCTACATCTAGACCTAGATCCCTGGCAATGGGATCTTTGCTCTCCTTTCAGGGTGTCTTTTAGGCTCCTCCACAGCATGAGTTCATGGGCCTTTGACCTAGGGCTTAAAGGGAAACTTTACTTATCCTGGTCTAACTGCCCCTTCTACCTCCTGCCAAAGATTCTTGGTTCCCAATTCTACATTCCTATGAGAGGAATGTTATTTGGCTCCTTTTGTTTTTCTTTTTTTGCACGAGGCCCCACATCCCTGATGAGCCTACAGTGCCTCCCCTTTAGATCAGGGTATCTCCTGGTTCAATCAGTTATTACTATTTGTGTTACAGGGTAACTAATTTAATTCTCACAACAACCCTATTAGATACTCCCTTTTAGAGAGGGGGAAACTGAGGCAAGAAGAGGTTAAGTAACATTTCCAAGGTCATGTAATTCCAGAGTCTGTGCTGAGTTAGGATCTGTTTTCTGGTCCCTGACCTATTACTATGTGCGTGACTTGAAGTGAATCACTTAATCTCCCTGGGCATTCAGCCATTCCATGAACAGTATAAAAATTATTTTTCTGATTTTTTTAAATTGACAAACTAAAGGGAAGAATAGAAGCCCAATAACACATTGTCATAGGGCTTACTTGGTTACACAGAATAGATACTCAAACTAGCTTGAGTGATAAGGGATTTATTCAAGGATATGATAGGCAACCTTTTGGACATCTAAGAATAGGAAGCAACAGTCAGACCATAGAGTGCCTTGGACTGGAACTGAAATTGAAAAGTTAGAAATATAAGTTGTTTTCTCTGTC
Source organism: Lepilemur ruficaudatus (assembly GCA_963574885.1). Taxonomy (NCBI): domain Eukaryota; kingdom Metazoa; phylum Chordata; class Mammalia; order Primates; family Lepilemuridae; genus Lepilemur; species Lepilemur ruficaudatus. The sequence goes on from CAUYRT010072199.1 coordinate 15,606, forward strand.
TTTCCATGGTCTCATTCATCTCTGTCTCTTCTTTTTCTCCATCAGTTTCCTTTCTTTGAACATGAGTGCCACAACTGTGATACAGCCTATCTTCATGTGTCATTGGTCTCTCGGTCTGAGTTCAAATTCTTATGGCAGAATCTGACTGGTTCAGCCTAGCCTGTGAATTTCTTCCCCTTGAGTCACGTGTCCAACCTGTGGCCAATCAGCCAGGGCAGGGATAAGATCACATGGTAAATGGGACTGCTACCTTTTCCAGGAACTGTACGAAAGAGCAGATTTTCTGAGGTATGGGAAGAGCCAGCAAACAGACTATTTGCTATGCCCTTAATCCTAGCACTCTAACACTGTTTTTAAACATATTGTGTATTTCTCCACAAATCATCATTTTGGCTACATAGATAATATTTTAAGCACTTTGCTGTATACTAGTTACTTTACTAGGACTTTATTAGGTACAGGGCCTCCATTTCCTGATCTGTAAAATGAGCTGTCTTGTCTTGCTTTAGAATTCTCTGTGTCTGTCTGTCTGTCTGTCTGTCTCTCTCTCTCTGTCTCTCTCTCTCTCTCTCTCTCTCTGTCACACACACACACGCACATACATACACAAATGATTATGCATTTATCTATATTTTACTTAACACAGTTGGCCCTCCATATCCATGAATTCTACTTTCATGGATTCAACCAACCATGGGTCAGAAATATTTCTTAAAATATTGTGTCTATACTAAACATGTATAGACTTTTTTTCATGTCATCATTCCCAATACAGTATAACAACTTTTACATAGCGTCTACATTGTATTAGGTATTATAAGTAATCGAGAGATGATTTAATGTTTAGGGGATGATGTGCACAGGTTATATGCAAATACTTTGCCCTTTAACATAAAGGACTTGGGCATCCATAGATTTTTGTGACTACAGGAGGTCCTAGTACCAATCTTTGATGGATACAGAGGAACGACTGTATACTCTATTGCTTTTGTTACCAGACCAACCAGAATTTATTTATCTAAATAAGTGTCCAGCAGTACCTTAAATTTGAGCTAGTGAAGAAGTTCAGTATCATTTCTTTATAGTTACGTCTACTGTTTAACAAAACTTTAGTATTACAAGGCTTATTTAAACAGGTTATTTATCTCCTTGGCTCTGAAATATCTGTCTGTTTTCCAAAACTCAAATCTAATATCAAAGGACAAAGATTTGCTGTCATTAAAACTATTCAAAATAATGTGAGGCCTACTCTAAAATTATCCCAAAGAAGCACTTCTTAAATGGTTCATACAATGATAGAATCATTGCTTGATTCTGTAGCTCCCAAAGCGACTACATCAAAGAGGACAGATCTTATTTACCAACATATGTAAATTGTTTAAAAAATCATGCATAGTTAAGAAAATAATCAGGGGAAGATGGTGGACAAGAAAGACCACCAGCCAGAGTGTCTCTGCAGGAAAGATAGATTATAGATGAAAGTGAGAGAAACAAACAGGCAAACAAACATAGATCAGATGAGGGTAGGAAGAAAGGGTGCCTGAAACTACAGGACACTCCACAGGAAGAAGTTGCAGAGCAGAACTGGAAGGAGAAAGGCCTCGGCAGGGTCTAAACCCCGAGACCCTTGGAGACCAGTGACAAGGGTAGGTGGAGCTGTTCAATTTCCCCTCCCTTGCATCTCGGACTGCTGGTGGGCTCCTGAGCATTTGGAGAGACCTGCTAACACCAGCCCAGAGATGGCCGCCACCAGTGAGTTATGAGCCTCTTGCGGACAGGGCACTGGGCTCCCAGCTCCCTCGGGGCACATCCTGCCCCACAGACCCGAGCCCATCGACAGGCGCCATAGTGCTTCATTCTCCCCTTCCCCTTCCCTACCTATGGCTACTTAGAGAGAAAATTTAGCCACCAACCTGAGGCATCTGCAGGGAACGGGACCTTTGCTTTTGGGGCCATATAGCAGTCTGAGGGGTACTCAAACTGTGAGCTCCCTACCCGCCAGCCCTCCCAGGTGCTCCTGACCTGGTGACTCCAGCAGAGTGGGGCAAATCTCGAGGCAGAGAGACATTAATCCAATTTGGACACCCCGTGGGTGACTTGAGACCAGCACCCCTCTCCCTGGCTGGGTCAGGGATTGATCTCCAGGCCTGGGAATAGGCCTGCAGGCCAGATCCCACACACCTAGGTCTCGATTTCATTGCCCTGGGGCAAAGCAGGGATATTTGTGAACTAATCTACTGAGGTGTGTGTGCCTTCAGGGGCAGATCAGAGTGGGTTCTAGCTGCAGTGCGCTTGAGGGACAACCCTCCTCCCACAGGAGGGCCATACTCCAAGTTCAGGCTGCAATCCTGGGCAGGGAACCTCCTGGCTGGCATCACAGTCAGGGGAGATCCACTGGCTTGAGGTCCTGCCTGCTGACAGAGTCCTGGGAGAAACCACGAAATAGGGGAGGGTGGAAAGGAGCGAGGGCTGCTCCAGACTGCAGGTCTCAGACAACCCCACCCTCCCACACACAAACTTTTTGCCTGAGTGGGGCCATTTCAGCCCCTCCCTGGCGGCTTTGCCCAGAGGCAGAGGACAGACTTTTGACCCCTGCTAACAGCATTTGTGGAGCTTGAGGGCACCCAACCCAGCCCCACCCAGCCTCACTGCCCCACCTGCCCTTGCTGAGGTGGACAATAAGGACACCTCTGGAAGTCCCAGGGCTCCAGCTACCATCTGAGGCACTAGAGTGCCTCTCCAGAGGAACAAGAACTGGTTACAGGACCCAAAAACAACACTGCAGCTTGTTCTCCCCAGCAAGCACTACCTACTAACAGGGAGGTCAATTTGTACACCCTTTTAATACATTTACTGACTCATGATACAGGGTATGGTTGAATCTCACCCACAGATACCACCTACTTGCTCAGAGACTAAACTGGGTGTGTCATTATCTAAACGAAACTCAAGAGGTAAAAAGCAACTGCTGTTCCAGATGGGAAGGAATCAGCAAAAGAACTCTGGAAGTATGAAGAATCAAACAGAAAGCACACCCCCACAGGGGAACACCAGCTCTCCAGCAATGGGCATCAACCAAATTCAGAACACTAAAATACCAGAAGAATTTCAAACATGGATTGTAAGAAAACTCATTGACAGGCAAGAGAAAATGGATAACCAACACAAAAAAACCACAAAAAAAAATCCAGGACTTGGAAGAAATTTCACTAAAGAAATTGAAATATTAAAGAAAAATCAAACAGAACTTCTGGAATAAAGAATTTATTCAAGGAATTACAAACCACAGTGGAAAGCCTCAATAATAGGGTAGATCAAACAGAAAAAAGAATCTGAGAGAATGAAGCTAACACTTTTCAATTAAATAAGTCAGTTCCAGAGATAGAGCAGCGAAGTAAGAGAAAAGAGCAAAGCCTACAAGAAATTTGGGATTATATGATGAGGCCTAACATGAGAATATAGACATCCCTGAGGGTGAAGAAGAAATACACAAGGGTTGGATAAACTATTTGAGGATAGAATGGAGGAGAATTTCCCAGGCCTTGCTAAAAATCTAGCTATCCAGGTACAAGAAGCTCATGTCCTGGGCTTTTTGCTGTTGCTGTTGTTTTACCAGAGTTATGCAAAAGCAATGCTGCAAGTATAAACAAAAGCCCCAGAGAGGGTAGCTAAGGTTCAGAAAAGTAGATTTACCAAATCTGTTGGTGGTTGCCTCGTTTCATGTTGGTATTTAGAGGTTATCTTACTGTGGTAGCTGTGTAGCTTGAGTGAGTGTGTGTGTGTGTGTGTGTATGAGTGTGTGTAGGTACATGTATTTCTGACAAATTCAAAATCGTATTAAATATACTTTATTTAAGAAGTGATATGAGAAAAGCACTGTGTGTGTATATATATATACATATATATATATATATTTTTTTTTCTCCTGGAGATAAAAATATCTTCATTTCTGTGGTAACTTTTAAAGAAAAAAGTAGTCCAGATTAATCAGTCTAGTTTCTAAGAGGAATGAAAGACAATTTAAAGCTAAAATTAGAATTCTATATAAGCAGCATAATCTGATGAACACACCCTTTATCTCAGATTTAGACCAATAAATGTTTTACTTAATTTGAGAATACGAGATATGAGAAGTCCATCATAAAAGTGGTTTCGGAAGTTTGATATGTGAACTACAGCTTCCATGCACTAAAGTCCCATGATCCTCTTTTAATTCCAAAGTAAGTCACTTGTTATTTCTAAAAAACTAGTCATATTAAATAGACTAATTCCTTTTTATTGTTATACAAAGATTTGAAATAAATGCACAAAGTCTTCCCTCTTTCTAATAGAGAGTATACTGCTTTCCACACTTTTCTTGAGGAATTATATTTTAAGACTTAAGGTATATAGTGTAGAAGAATCCTCTAAATGTGACCCAGGGACTTAATTTGTATAGGACATATTTTTTAGTGTTAATCACAGTCCTGACTCATTCCTGCCCCGGCCTTACATCTGATCTTCCCTGTTGCACATTTATAAGCTGGCTCTAATGGCCAAGGAAGAAACAGAAAAGTGAAATAACTATAAGATGAACATTAAATTTTTTAAAAACTTTAACATCAAAATATATTTAATGGTATACAGGGGAATAAGCAAATAATTTGCATATGCACTTGTGTCTGTGTGATGTTTTCATATACCATCATTTACCCCTTTGGAAAACTCTAGTAGAAACTCTGTATTTTCCATGGGGATACACGATTAGATGCTTAATCTAAACCTGGAACAATGTGATTTGAGCTGATTTGCAGAAGGGCTATAAAAGCTGAAAAATCAGTTTGACAACATTCCTGCTGGGATTGGCCTGCAATAAATGTTCACAGTGGTATTTGGAGGCCATGCCACTTTAGTCAGATCACCGGGGTTTGGGAGATGATGCCTACAGTAAAACTTGAGTTCACTGCCTATCAGGGAATGTGTGAAGGCTCCCAGGCTGAAGGTTCATTAGGTCAGTCTGTAAGAGCTGTCAATCAGACCAAGCTGTCAGGGGAATGCTTTTTCAAAAAATAGATAGAAGCAAAATTTTCCCACTTAGGATTTTTCCACAATGTATCCCTGCTGCCGTCACACTGTTCACACCAGGGACAGCTCTTGCTGGAGATTAGAATACTAGGCCATTATAATGTTCTGAATGTCAGCCTTTGGCCACCATCACTTATGAGCACGGCTGCTGCTATTAGTAATCATGCTCTATTACTAAGTGGTCACCTAGGATGCATAGGATAGAATGGTTGTTAAAGTACACAGGTCTTTAAGGACATAGGGACTTGTGTCATAATCATTTGCCCCAGTATCTTACCATGGTGATAGAAACAGAAAGTGTTGAGATGTTTGTTGATCTTAATTGAACATCAAGAACAGAAAGCACTATATCAATCTAGTGTATATATGGCCTTTACCACCCCATTCCCCATCCCTCTTGGCCTAACAAAATTTGGCAAAATCATTCCTTGTATTTCTTCCATTTTGTCAAGTGTGTATTGTTTTATATCTAGCAAGCCTAGATTACGTTTGATTTTGGTATATCTATTTGTTGAGCCTGACTAGAATAATTCAAAGGACTTTTTAAAAAAAGGATTATAACTTACAAAGGAAACCAAGAAGGTTTGGAGATACATGGTTTATTAGGTTTTGTGTGAACATTTTATTTAACACTAATACATTAGTTAATATTTATTAACCATTTAGATGATTGTGATATTGAGAGTATATCCATGTGACAAATCACTAAATCAAAATGCAGGTAATCTGTTATCCATACCTGTTGTAACTGGAACAGACTGACAAATGACACAGTTGACCTCACCACATATGCAAGAAGCTCTGGTAGGATGATTAAAATAAACAGTTCAGCTAAGAAAACATAAAGTTGATGATAGCACGTAGGCTCTAGTTATTAGCATTATCAATAGAATATGGATAAATAATAAAAAGTAAATTACAGTTTTTGTTTGTCTCTTATTTCAATTAGCCAGATTCAGCTACAGTTATATCTATGAATCTATATTCATTTCTAATATTAATAGTGTTAATTACTTCTTCATGAAACAATACTCTTCCCAGAATGGAGATTTAGACTATCTATTCCATTAAACATCAGTTGATTTTATTTCCAGGTGGCATCCATTAGGACAGACGCCATGAAAAGGCCACTGACCAAAATGTTGATTCCCTGGCTGACATCTGGAAGAAAAATAAACTTATGTTTAATGGAGTAGACTGTCTAAATCCCTGTTTTGAGAAGAGTGCACATTCATGAATATGTATTCATTGCTGCATTCAATGGATTCTAGTAGTGAAGGACATTCGTATCATAGAAAGTAGCATCTATTCATTAACTTATTACTTTCCAAAGAAATAAGCAAGAATGCAGCTTGAGATGGAGTGCTGGCAGTAACCAGTTCATTCCTTTATTATGTGACACATTCATCATGACCTGCATGATAACAAATGAAGTAAAACTGTGATTTGTATATCGTCTAATTTTTTGAAATATTCATTTTAAGTTACTGTAGCACAATCCTAAACTAATACTATAAATGAACTGTTCATGGTTTTGTCTTATTCAGTGTTCTAGGTACATTATAATATCTATTTATTTATCTATACATTTCAAAGAATTTTTCTCTTTATTTCCTTTCCGCAGTGGTAAATCATCCCTGTACAACAAGGGCTAGTCCAAGACCAGCTACACAAATGGCCTGAGTACTGTTTTAAACAGGATTGGGTGATTGTACAACATGACTTTTTAAGATAATCAAATGGTAAAAGTTTCTAGTAGAAATATGATACTCATTTCACCCAGTCCTCTTTTCTTTCTGCCTAAGGCTTTCTGGTAAAATGTATGCTACATGCCCCTTAATATTGACTTCATGACAGTTGACTATATATATATATATATATATATATATACACACACACACACACACACACACATATATATATGGATACACACTCTGGAAGAAAATACAGTCTTGGGAAGAAAACAGATGTATATATTCTACAATGAATATTTCCAACTTCCGTTCATTTGATACTATATGCATACTATATAGTGCAGAACATTCTGCCAGGCATTAAGCAGGATGCAAAAGATGTCTAAGACATGATCCCTATCTTCTGAATGTTTTTATTATATAAATGGATACTGTTCATTATTGAAGTGACTATTATGTAAACTAAAGACAAAAGCCATAAGAGTTGCCGTGTTTTTGCCAGTTATTAGCCCCATATATAGCACATATATATGCAATATATTATATATGTAATATATATTTTCAGCATATACAATATAAATTAGTCAACATTTTCAAGACCTTCACTAACTTGAAACACCCAGAAGTAACCTAGATGTTTTAATACATTGCTTGCAAATAACTGGGATAATACTTACATTTTTCTGTCTTTGCATTTATGAGATTTATGCATTCAGGCTTGTGCAAATATGTTTATATCATATACCTAAACCCCTGATTATTTAAGCTTTCCTCTGTGGATCTCAACCCTTCAGATATGATTCATAACAATGTGATTTTTTTTTTAACCTACTGGTATTTTACTATTAGGATATTTTAGGAATCGTGTGAATTGTGTACCTGGAAATATAAATTTGATTTTATTATTAATTCATTCAGAAATCATTTATTGGGCAACAGCACTACTGCATGTACATTTATTAGCAAGCAAAATAGAATATTTAGAGGTAATGCAATATAATGACGATTTCAAGACTGTAAAAAAAGTCATGCAACAGACTTAGCTCCAAAGCATGTGAAATATTCAGGTTAAGAACAGAATTGCAGGAAGCACTCCTAAGGCCATGGGAACTGCTGTGTACAAAAGGGGTATGTTTATTCTAGCTCAGAGAGGCTATCAAATATATTATTTACTGAGGAAGCCTCATTTTAACACTGAATAGAGAAGCACGAATGACATATTCTTTACAAGTGGCAGTATCGGTATCACAGCATTGCAAGGGTGTGAGAATGAGTTCAGAAATGAACTGAGAAAAAGCAAAGAATATTTCTTAACATTGTAGGAAATAGAGGTACCGCTAGGACAATTATCTTTCCCTCTGGTTTTTCCTCACTGTTCATTTGCCCCCTCACCAAGGACCCTGCCTTCTAAGAAGTGGTCTGTGACCGAGAGAGCATTAGAATGAGAAAGTGAAAGAGGAGAATGCAGGTGCATATTTGGATTGAGGAAGAATGGGAGGTTTAAGAGGTGCCTCCTATAGTAGCTGGTCGTTACCTAGCACTATCCACAATATGCTACCCATAATAACCACAGAAGAAAGGTCACATGCACACAGGCCTGTTCCCTCTTTTATGCTCACTTACCTTGCCTGGGTCCTTTACCCTGCAAATGACAACTTTGTGTCTGCTGCTCAGGGTCATTGCCCTAAAAGAGTTGGAGTTTGCAATGAAGAAAGAACAAAGGAATTTAACATTCATTGAATATCTACTATTTGCTAGGCGCTGTGCGAGGTGTCATATGTATACCATCTCATTGCATCTTCAAAATACTCCTGAACATTAGGTTTTATTTTCCAGGTTTACAGGTGGAGGAATGGAGGATTAGAGAAGTTAAGTAGCTTGGCCAAGGTCACAGCTGGTGAATGTTTGAATCAGAATCTGAACACCGGTTTGGGTAATTCCAAACGGCATGCTGTTTCCTTTCAATGTTGCCTTTCACTTAGGGACTCATGCAACAGATTTATGAGCTCACTCAGATTTCCTTTGGTCATAGTGCTAGGAACACTTGTAGCTGAATTTTTAGTTCTTACCTCAGATAAGACTTGTAACACTACTACATTTTTAAAGAATGAGCGAGTAATTTGTGGACATATTCATTGGAATACTTTTAAGAGTTTTCAAATCATGGAGTCGAAAATTCATGCTGTGCTCTAGGCATTATTGATCCTGAGCCATCTCATGCAGGTAGATATAAATCCTTTTCTTAAAGATCTCTGGCAAAAAAGCAGCAGTCCAGGCTTTTCTACAGTAATTCACCTCATCTCTGATAGGTGTATGCACATTGCTAGGATCAATGACATAATGCCCAGTTCCAATGAATCAAGCCAATAAAATAATAATCCCTTTTAAAATTATAATCCTCAAAGGGTTTCTGAAAATTACTTAGAGGGAGTTTATGTGATTTTGCCATTTCTCCAGGAAAGACAGATACATTTGAATGTTTAAATGATCAGGCCTAGGGTGGGTCACAAAGAGATTTTTATTTTGCATTTGGATTCCCTTTATGGTTGAAATCACAGATCTCTACCATAAAGTTAAATGAATGGAATGTTGAGAACTGACATAACTTTTTACATTATCACAGTTTTCTGAGAGCTTTAGTCTTCAGTGTGAGTATCCTGTATCTTATCCTGTATTATAATTGTTAGCTTGTATGTCCTTCTAACAAGATTGTGGGCAATTAGAGGACAAGGACTGTGCCTTACTCATCACAGTATCTCCAGTGTTTGGCATAACACTTGACACACAGAAATGATCAATAATTATCTATTGAGTGAATGAATTAATTTCTCCAATCGATTCTGCTTAAACAGGCCTTTCAAATGCAACCTGCTAATTCACATTTCTCTATCCTGGTTCATATTATTTCTCTCACCTGGAGTGCTATTTCCTACTCTTCTCCACTTACATAAATCCAACTATTATAGTTCTTCCTGGCACAAATAATTGCTGCATGAGTCCTGTTCTGGCTATTCTAGCTCTCACAGAGTTATGTCCTCCTCAGGCCCCAAATCTTTTAGCTCCTATGTGCTGTCCCACACACTTAACCCTTTATTATGTGCTGTTTTTTTTTTTTTATTTGCCAATCTTTTCAGGGTTTTGTTTTTGTTTCCCCAACCATTATGAAAAGGGGGCACATTTTATACCATCTTTTCTCCCTTTCATAATGATTTAAATGTAGAATAGACCAGGAGATAACAAACTATAGCCTACAGGCCAAATCCAGCCCCTAATCTAAGATTGTTTCTTACGGTTTTACATGATTAGAAAACAATCCCAAAAAGAATAATGTTTTGTGACATGAAAATTATATGAAATTCAACTTTCCATAAATAAAGTTTTTTGGAACATAGGCACATCCATTCATTTATGTATTATTTATGGCTGCTTTTGGGCTACAGCAGCAGAGTTGACCGATTGTGATGGAGATCCTATGGCTCACAAAGCCTAAAATATTTACTACCTGACCCTTTACAGAGAAAGTTTGCTGACTGCTGGAGTAGACCATCAATGAGTACTTACTGATTAAATAATTCATTATCTTATGACTATTCCATTATGAAACTAGATACTTAGAAAGTACTGGTAATTATGCTGTCTTGCCTTATATAAAGAAAAATAATAATGAAAGCAACCTTTGGAGCACGGATTATTCTTGTCTTTTAGTTAGTGACGTATAAAAATTTTCATTTTCTCCTTCTCTAGTTTACTAGAGAAACTCCTTCTCTAGTAAACTCTAGTAAACTGACTTATAGTTCCCTTAACAGTTTGAAACCTTTTCAACATATGTAGAACCTCTTCCTGCAGAGATTTCTAAGAACAGCGTAGATGATTATCATTCCGGGATGGACCAGATAACCTCTAGTATTGTGCAGCGCAATGATTCCTTGAATCTCCTCTAAATGTAAACCTTGCTTTATTAGAAATGAAAAATCTGATTTGTGAAGATGAAGTCTCCTCATCCCCAATAACTCCTTGAGTCTCCTTTGCCAGGACCTCCCCCACCCTTCATTTTTGGTTTAATCTAGTTCTTTTAATTAAATATGAGATAATTAAAGTTCACAGAGTTTAAACCCAGCAGGTTTGATTTAGTGATTAAAATCTGTGGTTTGTCAGCTTTTCAAGACATAATCCTGGCTTCAACCTTATCTGACAGATAGTCAGCCTAGCAGGTCTGAGGATGAAAACCAGAGCATCTCATCTTTTCAGGCATGACTTGCTGTTTATCTTCTAAGGCATAAATTACAATTGCCCTGTAGAAAATGGGTAGAGTTAAATGCGTACAAAAGGCCCCCTTTTGCTTTGGCACACTTAATTCATTCAGTATGCAGTTGTTGGTGACTAGGCCTACTAAGTGGGGATAGGTATATTTCAAATGAGGGGAAAATCCCCCAAACATGGCTTATTTGATTAGTGTAAATTATTCCTTTACTCACTGAATATATAAAGTATGTAAATTTAGTCCTGCTGTCAAAAGGTAGCTCTGTGCCATTAGTTTCTGCAGCAGACAAGGCCTGCTGCATCCTGTACTGCATTTTCAGAGAGATAATGCCAATGACAGCTTGAGCAATTGCCTTAATGAGCCAGAAAGGTGTTCTTTTTTATTCGTGTTTAGCTATTTAGACTCATCTGAAATAAGATCATCTGTAGATACTACAGAGTAAAAAAAGGTGTGGGTTATCTTATTAATGTGTTTCTCCAAGCATACTAAGAATGAACCATCAATCAGTTATTTGCCAAAAAAATAGTTCACTGGGCTGTATAGGTGATATGTCATCTTGAAATGCAAGTTTAGATTCTAATTATCATGCTAGCTAAGTAAATATAGTTGTCAAGTTGCATCTCTAGGTCATTTTGGGAAATACTGTAGGGCTTCCCAAACTGATCGCAAAGTAGCATTAGTATTATAAACCTAAAGTGAAACAGCATAACCGGTTTTTTAAAAAACAAAGCACTTACAGTACACAGTTTTGAAACCTTTTCAACATATGCAGTACAAATCATCAGGAAAATGTTAGAAATCTACGTATGTGCATCATCTTATATGTAAAATTTAGCTCAATTGCAGCTTTACTTTGTGTTGTTATTAATAGGACCCAACACATTAATATTAATATTTAAGACAAGCTTCCTAATCATCTCTCTTTCATTCATATGAAATGTCCATATTTTATCATTAATTTTAGTCTGTTTAAAGATAAGTCACATCACATTAAAGTAAATATTGAAAAAGTCATGTCCAAATTTTGGTTAAAGTCATGAAATACATACCCATAATTGACTATGATGTTTTCATATTTGATTATAAATTGTAGCTGTACTTTCCACATGGAGTCAAGAGGAGTAGTGATTTAACACATTAGTGGCGGAAAAGTTTAAGTTTACACTTAAACCACTACCCCAGCCAAGGATTTACCTAACAAACTAGCAAAGTTCAGTTTGGGCTTGTGTTAACAAAATAGCGAAATATAGGCACTCTACACTAAAGGTCCTTTCTGCCCCCATTATGTACAATCTATGTCTGCATCTTGCCTAATTTTAATTAAACTGTATGTTTTCTGGGTCTGAGGACTGAAATTCTGAGATTTAACCAATATTTAAGAGCTTAAAAAGTGCTTTTGTATAGAACTTGTAGTATGAGATATGACTTCAAAAAAGCCTGAGCTGTAGAATTAATTTTTTTTCAGTTGGATGAGGAATACTACTTTAAAATACATATCCCTTTCAGATCAAATAATCCATTGTGTTAGAGGGAAAAAGTTGCGCAAGTGAATCAGCTCTACAGTTTTCAGGAGGTAAATCAAATAATTACTAAATTGAAGTGCAGTTAGAGTTGAACTATCACATGAAATTATATTTCCCTATAAATTCCTCATTGAAACCTTGCATTGATTTCTGCGTGTTTGACTACTGAAGTAAAGTGGGGGACTATTACAGAATTTAGATTTAATATCTAGGTAGTGGGTACTTTTCCAATTACAGATCTTCATGAAGTTTCTGACGAGAAAAAGAAAACAAAACACTAAAGAGCGCCTCTTCTCAGCTACATCATAAACAACAAAAACTCAGCTCTACAGGCATAAGTCAGTGAAAAGTGAAACAATGATTCTTCTAGTTAGTTATTCATTTGTGGAGTTTTCCAAAGTTAGCCTGCATTGTAACTTTCTTATAAGGAGGATCATTTCATGAGGGATAAGTTTTTGGTATTGTCACAATTGTGTAACAATCCCCAAAGAAATATGATGTGCATACACTCAACACATTTAATTTGTAATTCTTATTGCTAGTAAAGCCAAAAATGCTATTTCATGGTTAGACACTCATGGAGATGATAATTACAATGCATTGTTTTGTCAAATTTTATTCTTTTTCAAAACCTCTAAGAATATATGACATTCTACTATGTCTTTGAATCTCTGATTATGTAAATTTGTTTATGTTAATCCATAACATGTTACTTGGTTTCTCTGCAGCTCTGTTTTCGAGCCGATGATGCTAAAATTTGTGTTAATTCACATCTAGGCATATAGGTGTACTTGAAATCACCTAATTTGAAATTGCAGTTCTTAGAGTTAGCTCTAAGAAATGTAATTATGTAAAGAATATTTTGAATGAAATATTGAATAAATTAGTAGAAACATAGTTAATTTCTCAATGCATCCCAAAATAGTAGGCTTGGAAAGTGGTACTTTTCTACTTTAATTTTAAATCTTGTACATTTATGAGAAAGAAGTAAGCTTATCCCTATATTAGGCAAGTCAGATTAAATGCTAGTTCCATTAATACAGAGAAACTAGGCTCAGTTCATGATGATTTAATGATAGTTGAAAAATAAAAAAATATGCAAATTCTTGGTTTCCTCCTGTTTTTCTTATCTTTTTTTTCAGTTTTTTTATTGTTTTGTTAAATCTTTAGTTAGGTTATGATAGAATGCCATGGTACCTCATTGTTCTTTAACTCTAGTGGTTGGTTGTTTTTACTTCCATTATTGGTAGTTCTCTTTAATATATCAAACATTTTCTGTAAAAGGAGAAAGGAAAAAAGAGTTTTGACTTACAAACTGACTTGCAAGCTTATTTTAACAATCGGGTTGTATTTGAAGAAGGCAATGCACCATTTTTTTCCCCCAAAAATCAGTAATACTGTGTATTTCCTTTTTGAAACAGGAAAGAGTGAGCCACGCATCACGGTTCTCTTTTCTATAGCAAATCTATAACTCCTGTATGCTTTCTCCCTGACTCTACCCCCCTTGGGGGCCACTTGTCCACCATTAGTTTATGGTCATCAGAGATTTACAGCAGGCAGAACAGCATAGACATGTGCTTTCTACTATAGAGGTGTTACTTCCCCAGGCAACTGAAACTTGAGTTAAGCCCCATGCCCCAGGAAAAGACAGGTCAGGGAGTCATTTTGCTTTCTGGGAGGCTTCAGAGATCAGGGCAAAGGAGAAGATAAAGAGCCTTGGCATCTCCTCTAGAATTGCTCTTGACTGCTAGACTGTGATCTAATCTCTCTATGGTACATCATCAACATTCACTGTGTACCTCATACATGAAAGTGAAATAGTAACTGAATTTCTTTAAAATTGTGCCCTTCATTTGTTTCCCTTCCGTGTTCTATTTCCCCAATTAACTTTTCGAGCCCTGGGCAAGTTAGTTAACCTCTCTGGGCCTCAAATGCCTCATCTATAAAATGAGTGGTTTAAAATAAATGATCTTTATGATCCCTTCCATTGCAAACATTCCATGCTATGAAACCTCAAGGCTGTAAACTATATGAGAGTAGGAGCCAGTTTTTTTTTTTTTTTTATCATTTTTTATCTCTCCACAGGGCCTAATGTACCTTTGAGTGCACTACCTTGCCCCCGCTATGTGAAGTAGAGAATAGATTTTGAAGACAGCTATAATATGTACTAAATTTGATTAGAAATTAAACATTTCATTTTAGTTGAAAGTCAGGTTGTGTATTAGGTATAGATATTATATGAAGTTACTTGTTTCAAAAGAAAAAAATTGTGGAAAATAGATCATTACATGGGATTATGTAATCCCATTTAGGGAAATAATACTTTAATAATTGACATGAGAGGGTTGTGTGTTAAATTATGTCACCCCCAAAAGTATGTTGAAGTTCTAACACCCTCCCCCACCCCATATATGTGAATAGGACCTTGTTTGCAAAATCAGACCCCACAAAATAGCATCTTTGAAAATGTAATCAAGTTAAGATATAGCCATACTGGATTTGGGTGGGCCCTAAATCCAGTGACTAGACTAGTATCTTTATAAGGCCACAGGGACACACAGACACACAGGGAGAATGTCATCTGACTATGGAAGCAGAGATTTTAGTGGTGCAGCTGCCAAGGAATCCTAGCGATTGATGACAACCAGCAAAAGCTAGGACAGAGGAATGGAACAAATTTTCCCTTAGACCCACATCTGAGGGATGTGGTGAGCACTGTGAAGGGGAGGGGCATGCTTGAAATGTAGTTGGGGATGGGAATTAGGGGTCTTAATAGGGGGAAGGAAATCCTCTAAAACTGATTTATGTGAATAGCTGTACAACTTGGTTAATTTGCTAATAAGCATTTAATTGTTCACTTAAAATGGAGTAATGGCATGATATGTAAATTATACCTCAATAAATTTGTCTAAAAAAAAAAATTAAAAAAAAGAACCTCCAGAAAGAACCAACCCTGCCAGCATGTTATTTCAAACTTCTTGCCTCCAGAGCTGTGAGAGAAAACATTTCTGTTGTTGTAAGTTACCCAGTTTGTGGTAATTTGTTACAGCAGACCTAGGAAACATACAGAAGATGTGGACACTGGCCTAGGAAGAGTCCCCAAAGGATACAGCTCTGGACTAGAGCAGTCATAGATTGTAACTACTCTACTCTCAGCCTAGGATGTCTTTATAAATCCAGATAGAAATAGACCATTAAGATCTCCTTTGGAGCAACTCACAATTCTTAAGAGAGTAGGAACTATCTTGTAAAATCTCTAATCAGACTGAATTAGTATTATATTTGTTATAGCTATTATTTGTCCCTTCAGAGTCATCTTTGACCGAGAATATCATACCTACAAGCCTAAGAGTAGGCTACACAAAGACTATTCCTTAGGGTTATCATTCATTTATTGATTATCTTTTTCTACTTTATGTATGTTTCTGGTGTCTTTTATTAGTTAACTGTTTATAAAATTAGATGCTAGAGAACTTTGAGCTCAAAAATAATTTTCCAAATAAGGAACAATGAATAAATCAATTTAAGCTGTTTACTTGCACATTGGGAATAACCTCACTCTTACTCTTTACCTATGAAAACCTCATCCATGCTTTCACCACACATAGCTCAGATCTCATCCACCTCATGAAAGCATTGTTGAACCCTCCATTTTGAATTACTCTGCCTCCAACATTTATGCAATTTATGCTTTCTGTGTAATTCTGTTGACACTTAGCAAATAGTACCCTTTATTCTGGTTTTATTTTTATATCTGTGCATCTTATTATTAAAGGAAAAATTATTCTGACACTTGTTAAAGAGCATAAGGCAGACTTCATTCAGAGGGACTACTACAGTGGAGTTTTATAAAACTCCTGCCTTACTATAGGAGGGTAGTAAGATTCAGCTCAACTCCAAATACAGCAAGTACCAAGTGGAGATTTATAGCCAAGCAACAGGGTAGAGGTCAGTGGCTGGAGAATTACTAAGAGGAGATATCAGGCCTAAGGGGATTCTGGCTAAACTGACTTGACAAGATTCTTGCTGAAGGCAGGCCAAGGTGATTAAGATATCCAAGGTGGGGGGATAAGGAATTTGATCAGATATCAAGGATGGGGGATTTTCACTAAACTAACCCTACAGGATTTTTGCTGAAACTGTACTAAATGAGCCAAGGGCAAGGGCCCAAGACCCAGCCTAGTCAAAAAAGGAGCACAGAAGAGCCTGACTCAAGTTTTGTCAAAGGACAGAGTCTTTGTCATTATCTCCTCAATTAGATTGTTTCTAGAGAATAGGAATTATAATTCATACTCTTTTGTATCTCTGCTCCCTCCCCCACTCACATGAAGAATAATGTATGTGTGTCATAAAGTAGATTGTGGCTGAGTATTTTTCAATGACGGTGGACTAATTATGACAGAACTGACAACTTAATTTCCCAGTTAAACTGATGCTAGGCACAGCCTTACGCACCTTATCATTATCTGACTAAATCAAGACAATCTATATTCTAAAAGACTGGCACAGAATTTCTGGTTAACAGTAGTTGGCAAAATTTATTCTACTGCCTGCTGTTTTCACGTGATGTTACTGCTTTGAACTCATTTTTCAAAGCAATATTTATAAATATAATTGGTAAAAGTATGGCGTCATTGGCCAGTGAGAAGAATTGCTTTCAGCTTGAGAAAAGAAACGTAAAGCCTTATAGTATATTAGAAATTGCAGACATCCTCACAAAAGTGATGGATTAATGGCCACATACAGCATTATGAAAGCTAGTTATGGTTTGCTTAAACCAGTCTCTCTCTATGGCATTCTCAATCTTTTTAAACTGCTAGAATATAATAACATTTTAAAAATTAAAGTATTTCACATAACCAAGAACTTGATATGAAATGAGCAACATTAAGCACAAAACAATTGAAGCTTCAAACACAGGAGCAGGCCAGAATTTTAAACAGCCCAAATGAATAAGGATGCAACACTGTTGTGTTTCTTCAGATGCAGCAATAATCAGGCTCAGAGGTTAGCAGGAAGAGATTTTATAGCAATAATGGCTTCCAGTACCATTTTTCTCTTGTGACTTTGACTCACAGAGGTGAAGCTTTTATTTGAAGATTTGATACAATGCAGCTGCAGACAGCAGGGGGCCAGAATTTGGCCAACTGGCTGGGCCCTCTCAAACATCTATGAGAGACAGAGATTGAGAGGGAGAGACAGGGAGAAACTGAGAGAGATAGAAAAGAAGGGGAGGACACACACACAAAAAGCTTTACATTCCCAATGACAAATCAAAGCTGAAAGTTTGCCTTGCCTGTTGTCATTCATTGCCATTCATATTTAGAAAGCAGACTGCTGTGATAATTGATTTGATAGTCCAGCTTGAGTGGAAGCACTTCTGGGCATAGCAGCCTCAGAGATGCCAAAAAAGAAGAAAAGGTGGGAATGAAATAATGTACTACTTTCTCCTCAGAGGCATGTGGCCCAGTTTTTAAGAGCAGAAAAACATGCTGTGGGGTGGGGGGAGCAGAACGGGGAAGAAACCTAAAGAATTTAGTAATAAATACAAAAATGACCATATAGCTCCAGTCAGATAAAAATAGGCATTCAAACCGAGACAACGAGAGGACATATTTTACTGACAGATGAATAATAGGGGAGCGTGGTAGAAATAATCTGATTTTTAACAGACTCTGTCCTTGGGAGTACCTTTTTTGCTGTTCTTTTGTACAGGGACAAAAGTGATTCCTTTTCTAAAAAGCCTTTTGATTTTTAAGCTTTTCATACTAGATTAATAGTTCAGAAGGAGAAAAAGAAAACAATAATTGAGACTGAAAAGCTATATATGTGCCTGGATTATCTAAACATCATTGAATTTATTTCCTTGAAGCAATAGGTAATAATGAAGCTTGTCCTTAGATTTCTGAGGGGAGGGTCGTGCTCAGCCACTGCTTCCTGCTGATATGAATAAGTTAGGAGACTAAAGTGCCCGTTGAAGGAGGCAAAAGAGAGGGAGAGATTTTTTTGAAGTACTGAATTCACTGCCTGACCTCTTAATCACAACTGCCAATTGAATTGTGTGCCCTGTCATTCCATTTAAGGACCTAAACCAACCAAATAAAAGACATGGCTGTCAAAACACAAATTTTAATCAGAACCTGTTTGTCTTTTGAGAGCAATATACTTATGTATGTTCAAAAGTAGCTTAATCCTTTAACTTTACTCCCTTTCTCTCTTTTCTTCCCTCTCCCTTCTACCTTCATTTCTCCTTTTTCTCTTCTCTTACTTACGTGTCTAGCTGCCTCTACTTACACCCACAGAGAAAGCCTGTTGTTTGGCCTCATTGAATCAGACCAAACCTGTTTCATACACATGCAGCTATTACGCAAATATCAGTGCCCTCACATCACATCACATCACAATTTCTGTTCTTTTGGTAAGTTTCTCAACTACAGTGAGACAGTAAGCTTTATGAGTTTCAAAAAAAAGGAAAACAACTCAAATATATGACTTGTTTTTAAAAAGACTCATATGAAATTAATACGGAGAAAATGATGTTAGCTGTGTCAGTAGAATGGACGGCGTTACTTCTGAAATTCTGTTGAAAAAAGCATCAGCGTGAGAATTACCTGGGGAGCTTATTGAAATTTATTATGCAATGTATACATGTATCAAAACATCAGTACCCCATAAATATGTACAATTCTTATGTGTCAATCTTAAATTTTTAAAAATTTAGATTCTCAGACCCTACCCCAGATCTGACGAATTGCAGTATACAGTGCCCAGGAGTCTACATTTTAACAAGTGCCCCAGATTGTTCTTCTGCACGCCACTGCAGTTTGAATGCCAGAGACATAATGGTTAAAGGGCAGTATTTAATCATATAAACTGCATTCTGATCTATTTTTTCACCATTACTAGTTGTATGAACTTGGGCAAATTATCCAGCCTCTCTAAAACTCCGTTTCCTCATCCATAAATTATATGTTACGATGCTTACCTCATAAGGTTGTTCTGAGGATTAAATAAGATAATGACTATAAAACACATAGCACAGTAGCCGGTGATTATAATATCAATACATAGTCAGTATTATTGATATTGTTTATCTTCTATGATTTAGAAGTAGGTTATTTTCTATGGGTTGTTTGTATTACCTCTATGTAAAGTAAATGTTAGATTCTACTTCAATTTTATATTAACCTAGACAATACATTTTCATGCCTCAAAGAGTATATAAGATTAAAAATCATACCTATCACTTCATCTTACCCAGTGGGGAAACAAAACTCTCTCAGACTAAAATAATAGCACATGCTTACTGGCATAGAGTAGAATATTCTTATTATAATATCAGCTGCATGCAGATAACTAGATATACACATTATTCATATGTGAATATGTAATTAAAAGGCATTTAAGTACTGAACTTCGTGAGGGGGAAAATGCCTAGGATGTCAATGGGATACTGTAAATACCAAAGGCAATTTACAGTGTGACCAGCAACACCACCTGTCTCACACCCAAAGATAATTCATCAAATATTATCCTGTCTGAACTGGGAGATTCCTTGTCTTCATAGCCTGGAATAAATATCACTAGGGGTTTTTTTTACCTATTAATTCCAGTGCTTCCTAGCAGTTACTTCAGACAAATCTCTTTTCAGTGCCTTCATCTATAAAATGAGGGTAATTATATTTGTCCTACTTCACAGCCTTGAAGTCAGAAGAAATGTGATAATATGTACAGAAACCACTTGTAAAAAAACTAAGTGCGACACAAATGAATGGTATCATTTCATACCTATTCAAATGGGCTGAAAGTCCATTTTGAAAGTGTAGTTATCAACTTTGACAGAGATTGGATTCCCCTTTTCCAGGGAAGTCCAAAAACTAGATGAAATTAGAATTCTTCATTGTTGTGCCTTGCTGATTTTTGCTTGAGGTGATCAAATTGCATTGACGTATTTTTACACAGCTTTTGTTGAATATTCCTTGGTCCAAAAGCTTTCAGCTTTGTGGCTTTGAAGCTCCAGTTCCCCGATCAATGTCTGAACTTGTGAAGCTTGAAATTTGTCATTTGGCATTGACTTATGTGTAAATTTGAGTCAAAACTCAGTGTCCTTTAAACATCTCGGGGCAAATTTTCAGCATGGCCTCATTTTTACTGATACGGTCATGTATTTGTAAGTACAAATTGCCACTTTTGTCCTCGAGAGAGCACAAAGTGGTGATTGCACCTGCCATGAGGTAATTGAAGGTGCAAAAAAAACCACTTCTACAAAAAAGTCTTTATAACACTCCCTTCCCCCATATCCCTCCTCTCCCTTTCTCTGTGTGTATAGAAAGAAAAAAAAAGAGAAAGAAATAATGCTATTAACGGGCTCTGAATAGAGGTCAGCATTTCTTTGCAAGAAAAATAAACTGCATCTAATTTGTGCTTCTTTTTTAAAAAAGAAAGAAAGAAAGAAAAATACACAAGATGCCCCGAGTAATTTAAAACAAAAACGTTGATGGAAATGACAGTGTCTTTTGCAATTATTATTTAACTATTATAATGTTGTATACCCCTTAACTTAAGCAAATGAGTAGTTTTGACTATTGAAAAATAGCTTTTGAGAGTTAATTGTGAAACTTCTAGCACTCCTACAATTTTTATCCTCTGAGATTACCCTAGACCAAAGGAGTAACATTTGGTTTTAATATGCCCTTCTTTACACCAGTGTTCTCTGGGTTCTTTTTGGATTCTGGTACTAGAGAAAATTAGAGGGCTATAAGAAATGGAAGACAAACCCAACCTAGAGCTTGTCTGTTATGTAAACAGTATATATATTTCAAGTGGCTTGTAAAATCATCCAAGCAATGGGAGCACTTTCTAGCCATTTCCTGGTATGTTACCTGTGGCCATTCTAAGCATCGTCTGGAAATTATTCACAGAGCTTGATTCTACACTGCTAGTGATATATTTACACATAGTATTTAGCCTTGCCTGCTGATATACTACATATGTGCCTACTAACCCAGTGTAAGTAGGTGGTCACTTTTTTCCCCGTCAGAAACAGCAAACTGTTATTTATTTATTTTTCCTTTTTGAAAATTCTGTTACATTTATATTTTGGTTATAGGAAGCAAGCACACTTAACATGAAATCTACCCTCTTAGCAAATTTTTAAGGGCACAGTACCATATTGTTAACTATAGGCACGATACTGAACAATAGATCTCAGAATTTATTCATCTTGCAGGAATGAAACCTTACACCCATTGAACAGCAACTCCCCATTTTTCCCTCCCCCCAGACACCAGCAACCACCATTCTACTCTGTTTCTATGAGTTTGACTATTTTAGATACCTCATTATAAGTGGATCATGCAGTATTTGTCCTGTGTCTGGCTTTCTTCACTTAGCATATTGTCCTCCAGGTTCATCCATGTTGTCAACATGGCAGAATTTCTTTCTTTTCTTAAGGCTGAATAATATTCTATTGTATGTATATACACCACATTTTCTTTATCCATTCATTCACTGATGGACATTTGGATTGCTTCCATATTGTAGCTATTGTGAATAATGCAGATTCCTGGATCATATGGTAGTTCTGTTTTTAATTTTTTGAGGTTTTTTGTTTTCCATGATAGCCAGATAATTTTATATTACTACCAACAGTTGTGCAAGGGTTCCAATTTCTCCACATCTTCAAAAACACTTATCTTTTTTTTTTTATAATAGACATCCTAACAGGTATGAGGTAATATCTCACTGTGGTTTTGGTTTGCATTTCCCTGATGGTTAGTGATGTTGAGCTTCTTTTCATATACCTACTGGCCATTTGTATGTCTTCTTTGGAGAAATGTCTATTTAAAACCTTTTCCTATTTTCAAAACTTTTTGTTTGTTTTGTTTCTTTTTTTAAATACCAGAAGAGGCAAAAAAAAAAAAAAAAGCTTCATCTTTCTTTGCTGCACCCCTTTTAATAGAAGGATTTGTTCTGTTAATTTAGATTCAGTCAAAAGGCTGCACTCAAGGATCCAGAAGGCCTTAAGGCTGTGGGTTCCCCACACCTGACAGGGGTTTTTCCCCTTTGTTTTCTTCAAGGAGTTTTATATTTTTAGCTCTTACGTTTGAATCTTCAATCCATTTTCAGTTGATTTTTACATATGATGTGGGATAAGGGTCCAGTTTTATTCTTTTGCATGTCCATGTCTAATTTCCCCACTAACATTTGTCAAAGACACTGTCCTTTCCTCATTGTGTGTTCTTGACACCCCAGTCAAAAATCAGCTGACAATACATGCATGGATTTATTTCTGGCACTCTTCTGTTTCCTTATTCTACATGTCTGTTTTTATGCCAGTACCAGTTTCAATTATTGTTTCAATTATTCTTTCAATTACTGTAGCTTTGTAATATATTTTGAAATCAGGAAGTGCGATGAGTCCAGCTTTGTTCTTCTTTCTCAAGATTGCTTTGGATATTCAGGGTCTTTTGTGGGTTCATATGAATTTTAGGATGAGATTTTCTATTTCTGTGAAAAATGCCATTGGGATTTTGAAAGAAATGAAATTGAATCTATAGATTGTATTGAGTAGTGTAGACATTTTAATAATATTAAATCTTTCAATGAATGTCTTTTCATTTATTTGTGCTTTTTAAAATTTTTCATTATTGTTATGTAGTTTTCAGTGTACAAGTCTTTCACCTCCTTGGTTTAATTTATTCCTAAGTATTTTCTTCTTTTTAATACTATGTAAATGGGATTACTTTCTTAATTTTCTTTTAAGAATGGTTTTTGTTAGTATATACAAATATAACGGATTTTTGTATGTTGATTTTGTATCATGCAACTTTACTGAATGTTTAAAATTAGTTTTAACAGTTTTTTGTGGAGCGTAGGGTTTTCTACATTTAAGATCCTATGTTGGCAAACAGATCATTTTACTTCATTCTTTTCAATTTGGATGTCTTTTATTTCTTTTTATTATCTAGTTGTTCTATCTAGAACTTCCAGTACTGTGTATAAGTGGTGAGAGTGAGCCTCCTCACCTTTTCCTGCTATCAGAAGAAAAGCTTTTAACTTTTCACCTTTGAGTATAATGTTAGCTATGGACTTTCATATATGGCCTTTATTGTGTTGTGATAAATTCTTTCTATACCTAGCTTGTTGACAGTTTTCATCATGAAAAGGTATTGACCTTTGTCAAATGCTTTCTCTGCATCTATTGAGGTGATCATGTGATTTTTATCCTTCATTCTATTAATGTGGTGTAGCACATTAATTGACTTGCGTATGTTGAACCATCTTTGCATCCTAGGAATAAATCCCACTTCGTCATGGCGTGTGATTTTTAAAAATTTGCTGTTGAATTCGGTTTGCTGTATTTTGTTTAGAATTTTGGCATCTATTTTTTTTTTATGGTATTGGCTTGTAGTTTTCTTTTCTTGTAGTGTCTTCTTCTGGCTTTGTATCAGGGTAATGCTGGCATCATAAAATGAGTTTGGAAGTGTTCCCTCTTCAATTTTTTGAACGTGTTTAAAAAGTATTGTCAATTCTTCCTTAAATATTTGGTAAAATTCACCAGTGAAACCATCTGGTCCTGGACTTTTCTTTGTTGGGAGGTTTTTGATTACTGATTCAATCTCCTTATTCATTATTGGTCTGTTCAGATTTTCTATTTCTTCATAATTCAGTCTTGGTAGGTTGTATATTTCTAGGAATTGAACCATTTCTTCAAGGTTATATAATTTGTTAGTGTATAATTAGTCTCTTATGATCCTTTTTGTGCCTGTGGCATCAGTTCTTTTTTTTTCCCCCCTACTGAGATTGCTTCAAATGTGGCATCAGTTCTAATGTCTCCTCTTTCATGTCTCATTTTATTTGAGTCTTTTTTCATTGTTTTTTTAGTTTAACTAAGGGTTTTTAAATTTTGTTTGTTTTAAAAAAATCAATTATTTAACTTATTGGGGTTTTGTTTTTCTATTCTCTATTTCATTTATTTTGCTTCTAATCTTTATTATTTCCTCTCTTCTGCTAAGTTTGTTTTCCTTTTTCTAGTTTCTGTAACATTACGTTGTTTGAGATCTTTTTTCTTTTTTAA
Organism: Lepilemur ruficaudatus; assembly: GCA_963574885.1. Taxonomy (NCBI): domain Eukaryota; kingdom Metazoa; phylum Chordata; class Mammalia; order Primates; family Lepilemuridae; genus Lepilemur; species Lepilemur ruficaudatus. The sequence goes on from CAUYRT010072199.1 coordinate 40,227, forward strand.
TGTAGGCATTTGTCACTGTAAATGTCCCTCTTAGATAGAACTGCTTTTACTGTGTCCTGTAAGTTTTTATATGTTGTGTTTTTGTTTTTGTATGTTTCATGATATTTTCTAATTTCCTTTTGGATTTCTTCTTTGACCCATTGGTTGTTCAAGAGTGTGCTGTTTAATTTCTACATATGTGTAAGTTATCTAGTTTTCCTTCTGGAATTAATTTCTAATTTCATTTTATTATATTAGAGTCAGAAAAGATACTTTATAGGATTTCAGTCTTCATAAATATTTTAAGACTTGTTTTGTGATTTAACATGTGATCTACCCTGAAGAATATTCCATTCATGCTTGAGAAGATTATGTATTTTACTGCTGTTGGGTGAAGTGTTTTCTATGTGTCTGTTAGGTCTATTTGGTCTACAGTATTGTTCAAGTCTGCTGTATCCTTATTGATTTTTTGTCTGGATGTCCTATTCATTATGGAAAGTAGAGAATGAATTCTCCTACTGTTACTATATTGCTGACTATTTCTCTTTTCAGATCTTTCAATGTTTACTTTGTGTATTTACATACCCTAATATTTGGTACATATATGTATTTGTAATTGTTATATCTTGCTGATGAATTGACCCTTTTATTATTATATAATGACTTTTTTTGTCTCTTATGACAGTTTTTGACTTAAAGTCTGTTGTGTCTCATTTAAGTATAGCCACTCTAGCTCTCATTTGGTTACCATTTGTGTGGAATATCTTTTTCTGTCTTTTTGCTTTCAGCCTATGTGTATCCCTAGAGCTAAGTAGTGTCTTGTAGGCAATGTATAGTTGGTTCTTGTTTCTCTATTCAGCCACTCTATGTCTTTTGATTGAAAGCTTAATCCATTTACATTTAAAGTAATTATTGGCAGGGAAGGACTTACTACTATCGCCCTTTTGTTAATTGTTTTCTGTCTTGTAGTTCTATTGTCATTCTTTTTCTTTCATGCTGTCTTCCTTTATGATTTGTTGATATTTTGTAGTGATGCTTTGATTCTTTTTTCTTTTTCTTTTGTGTATCTTCTATAGTTATTTTCTTTATTGTTATGATGAAGCTTACATAGAACATCTAACAGTGATAGTGGTTCTTTATTAAGCTAATGACAATTTAACTTCATTCACATCCAAAAGCTCTATGTTATTGCTATCACAATTCACATCTTTTTATATTGTGTATCCATTCATACATTTGTGTACAGTTGTTAATACTTTGTCTTTTAATTTTAATGGTAGATTTAAAAGTGATTTACAAACCACTATCATAATATTAAATTATTCTATATTTGTCTGTATACTTTACCAGTATATTTTATACTTTCATATTGCTATTTACCATCCTTTCATTTCAACTTGAAGACCTCCCTTTAGCATCATGTTTAGTGGTGATGACTCAGCTTTTATTTGTCTGGGAAAGTCTTTATGTCTCCTTCACTTTTGAAGGACTATTTTGCTAAGTGTAGTATTCTTGGTTGACAGATTTTTTCCCCCCTTCCTTCAGCACTTTGAATATTATCATCTCACTGCCTGCTGGCCAGCAAGGTTTCTGCTAAAAAATCTGTTTATAGTCTTACGAGAACTCCTTTGTACATGATGAGTCACTTTTTGCTTAATGCTTTAAAAATTGTCTCTGACTTTGGACAATTTGATTTTAATGTATTTAAAATGCAGACTTTTGGGGGTTTCTTTTTTTTGGAGTTCTTTGGGCTTCATAAATCTGGATATCCATTTCCCTCCCCAGGTTTGGGAAGTTTTCTTCCATTATTTCTTTAAATGAGCTTTTTGCCCCTTTCTATCTCTCTTCTCCTTTGAAATTCCCATCATGAATATATTGGTCTGCTTGATGATGTCCAGTAAGTAGCTTAGGCTTTCTTCACTCTTTCATTCTTTTCTTTTCATCCCTTTGACTATATAATTTAAATGACTTGTCCTCAGGTTTGCTGATTCGTTCTTCTCCTTAATCAAGTCTGCTGTTTAACCCCTCTAGTGAATTTTTCAATTTAGTCATTGAACCAGAATTTCTGTTTGGTTGGTTTTTATAGTTTCTATCTCTGTTGATAGTCTTGTTTTGTTGCTGCATCGTTTCCACAATTTTTAGTTATCTGTATGTGTTCTCTTGTAACTGAATGAACTTCCTTAAGATGACTATTTTGAATTTTTTGTTAGGCAATTCATAGATCTCTATTTCCTTAGGCTTGCTTACCAGAGATTTATTTTATACCTTTGATTGTATAGTGTTTCCCTGATTTTTTGTGTTCCTTATAGCTTTGCACTGGTGTCTACACATTTGAGGAATCAGCCATCCCTCCCAGTCTTTATGGACTGGTTTAAACTGGAAAAGAGCTTAACCAATAAGCTAGGCTAGAGACTCTGGGAGCCTCTCACACCTTTCCTATGAATATGTCTTCTCTGAACTTGTGTAAGTGGATTCCTAATTAGAGAGATTTACTTGTTTCTTTTTTTCAGGAGCCCCATCTCATGGAGCCATGCTGAGCACAGCAATCCACCAGCCATTTTTATGTGTTCTTAGCTGGCTCCACTGAAGTATGCCAGTTCCATCAGTGCTCCATCTGAAGTGAGACAGAAGCTAGCCCCTCAGGTGGTGCACTGAGAGGCCAGATTTTGGGGGGCATGTTCCACTCCTCTACCTCTATTTTGTGGGAGAAACTTCGGGTTCTGTGCCTTTTTCATATCTTGCAGAGCAATGCCCACCACAGTAAGCTGCCTACCCCTTTTCCTGTGTTTTTAAGTGCCCCCAAATGTCCAAGCTATTCTTGTTCCAATAGTGCTCCATATGAAGCAAGACAGAAACCAACCCTTTAGGTGGTGTACCAAAAGGCCAATACATTGGAAGCATGCTCTACACTCTCTTTTCCCCTGTGAAAGAAAGTGTAAGCCAAGGTGATCTTTTTCAATGCTGAGCTATTCTGGCTTAGGGGACGGACTGACACAAGGAAAGTGCAATTGCTCTTCTTACCCATTTCAATGCAGCTGTTCTTGGTTTTATGCTCATCTGGAGTACTGCAACCTCCTAACTGTATTCTGATCCCCTCATAAACGTATTTTGGTCTGTGTATTGTTCAATTGGTGTTTCTGTGGGAGAACAAGGACTTAGACTTTGTATTTCACCATTTCGCTGACATCAGCAAACTATTATTTAAATGAGAAGTTTCCTTTACTTAGGTGAGCAATATAATTTAATGCAAGTTTGTCTACACATTTCTTTTTGAATGACTAAATTACAAAAGGCCATCTGGAATTCCCTTTCTATGCATCACTGTTAAAGAAAAAAATGTTTAAGTGGTACCAAGGTAACTTATATGATTCCCTGCAGGCAATTTGAGACCTAATATAAAACCAAATACTCCGTATAGACCACTGATCTAAAGAATGACAGTCTGGAATTCCCAAGACTATTAAGTTCTATTAATGAATGTGATGGAAAATAAGATCTTAGAATGTGACTGAAATGTATTTAAGGTGATGAGCGGGTAAGAAAGAGAGGGGTTATAAAAGTCTTTGAAAACTTATTTTCAGGGCAATACTGTTACATATTAAATATGCCATTTGAACTCTTTCTTGTCCTGGTGACAGATGCATATCTGAGCCAAGATTACTGTTTTGTTTCATTTTATCCCTTCCATTACACAGTAGTATCCATCCTGATGACCAGTCCTGGAGAATGTCAGTTTGATATGTCAACAACTCATTGCCTGTTAGGTAGCCAAAATGTAAGTGAATTACAACCCACTCCATATTGTCAAAACATAGAAACAGCAAAAAAGGTACCTCAATGAAACTAGCTCTGATCTTTTCAAAACAAACAAACAAACAAAAAGCAAGAAAAGCATTGAATTTAAGGTACAGAAACTATTCCGGAAGATTATTGCTAGAATTCAGATACTAAAGATAATAATAGTTATACCATTATAAAGATTAAAAGTAACAAGTTACATTTGAATTATACCATTTTCATTCTTAAATTCATTCACAAAAAAGAAAAGAAAGCATAACTATGTTTTAGTTTTCCATCTTCACATGAGATAATGCAATGAATGAGAATAGTTCTAACAGCCTTGGTACTTCTATAGATAAGTACAAATTGGTACTTCTATAGGTAAGTAGTTCCTTATAACTCTAAATTAGGAGAAGCTTTTGATTGATAAAAAGGGAGAAAATAATTCTCATAATCTTATATTCCAGAAATAAAATTTTAAAACTGATACTTTTGCATATTATAAAACTCCAAAACAAAGAGAAAAATATAACTTGCAGTTGTAGTTTCTTTCAATGACCAATCTGAAGAGTTTGGACCCATTTAAGTTATATCAGACAAGAAAACAGTACCCTAATAAATGCTGGCTTAACTGATTTCATTCATATAAGTGGAAATATTGTTATTAATAAATTTGCTGACTAGTGGGAAGTCTGAGTTTGATTAGTCCAAGGGTGATTTGATGAAGGGAGGTAAGCTGAGCATGACCTCCCTGAGTTTTATTGCTGGGAAGGAGAATTTCAGCCAAATTTTAGGATTTGGCCAGGACTCAATAAGATATTACTGCTAAAAAGAAACTGTAATATATGGTAATGATTCTCCAGAAAATAAAAAGTAGAAATAGAATAGAGTTGGTACTCCATCTCTGCTCTGTATGCTCCCACCTGCCCCTGCTCCTCCCTTTCTCTTTCAAGTTTCTGAGATCATCCACACTAACCTCCTTCTCTCTTCTCCGGCTCAGCCAATTCGTAGCTCTTACCACATTCCTTACCACATTCTCTGTGTACTCTATCTTTTGTCTTCTTGTAGTTGCTTAATATCATATAAAAAGCTTTTTCTATTTGCAAGGAACAGAGGCATGCTAAAGGTTTTTGTTTTGTTTGTTTGTTTGTTTTGTGAAATAATATTGAGGAAACATGGGGAAGAAATATCACAGTGGTTTCCCAGCCATGCCTCATCACAACTAGAATGTTCCAATTACAACAGTGGTTCTGGCAGTCTGACAGTAACTCTGGTGACCTAATGATCACCCTGCTAGTAGTCATCATTTAGGAGTAGGTATCTGTTGTGCTTGACTCCAGTTGTGCCTTACTAATATCTGTGGTGTCTCAGCTACTTCATTTTTATTTTGCTGTATGTCTAATTCTTCTTTATACTCCCTTAACAATGAGTGAACTCTCTTTTCTCCTTTCTGTATCAAGGAGTCTGCTTATTCCTGGCTTCTACTGCCATGGAGTTTTCAATATTCTCTCTCTCTCTTTCTCTTAAAAAGAGAAAGAGAGCTGCTACCTAACAGTTATATTCCTTTACTTCTGCTGCTTCTGCTGCTACCTAACAGTTATATTCCTTTCTTCATGTGTCTCATTAAATTTACCCAAGAAGTATTTGATTGATTTGGTTTCGAGCAAAGGATTTCTGCTGGAAAGAGCTTTCATGGTGGTCTATAGACAGTTTTCCTTGGTATTTACCCATTATCTAATCTACCATGATTGGGGTCATATGATGCCAAGCATTATGACCTATATATAAGGTACCTCTTTAGAAGGGGACTCTAAATTATCTCAGAAGAGGACAGTACAACTGACAGGTGTCATGTACAGAATATTCTGTATATTGAGACATCACTAGTAGACTTGAGGTACTAGATATTTATTTTACCATATATCGTTGACTCTAAGATGATATCAATCATGAGATATGCATTAATTTATGTACTGCTAAGGAATAAATGCTGCCAATTAAACCATAGCACACCAATGATTGTTAGATGCATCTCTATCTCAGAGATGTTAAAATGTGGAAAAAATATACATTTTGAAAAAGATAAAACATGGTGTCAGTCATGTATCTAAGATTGTCTGAAGATCAAAGTGGACCAAGTGAACCCTCAGAGAATGTCCCTGAGGACAGACTCATAGAGTGAGGTAAGTGCTTAAAGGCTAGGGGTTGGGTTACCAATCTGGGAGGCCAGAGGGTAGAGTCTACGAGAATAGACAGCCAGCTATCTATCTGCAGGTGGTGAGGAGACAAGTCACTGGTGCAGAGCGTGGTTTGGGTCAGGGATCTGACAGACATCAGAAGGTGGATCCAAAGGGAGGGTGAAGTATTTTCATTGATTTAAATGACCTGGATATATCAGGGATTTCTGTTTTTGTTCATTGCTCATTTATATTCTGGGATCAAATCAGCTGTGTCTGTTGTCTTCTAGAACACCTCCTTGTTTATTACTTGTACATTATCTCTGGATGTAGGGTCATTTTAGAAACCAAATACGGTATTTTGTCTATGAGGCACCTAAAATAGCATGGCCAGGGAGAACCAGGTTCACAATTGTGATACATTAATAAATAATCTCTGGTGCTGACTCCCTTTTTGTTATTGGGCAGGTTAATGTAGCTTTAATCATAATTATGAATCAACATGTCTTTCTTTTCTTCTCCATTATGTTTTTTTTTTTTTTGAGACAGAGTCTTGCTCTGTTGCCCTGGCTAGAGTGCCGTGGCATCAGCTTATCTCACAGCAACCTCAAACTCCTGGGCTCAGGAGATCCTCCTGCCTCAGCCTAGTAGCTGGGACTACAGGCATGTGCCACCATGCCTGGCTAATTTTTTCTAGTTTTAGTTGTTTGGCTAATTTCTTTCTATTTTTAGTAGAGATGGGGTCTCGCTCTTGCTCAGGCTGGTCTCGAACTCCTGAGCTCAAGTAATCCTCCCTCCTTGGCCTCCCAGAGTGCTAGGATTACAGGTGTGAGCCACCACGCCCAGTCTCTCCATTATGTTAATAGAGCAAAGTCCCATATTAATATGATTAGCGTGGAAGAAAGTCCTTACCAAATTCCCCTTGCTCTCCCACCAACTGGCCAGACATGGTATGGGTGGTTATCTAAGGAGACTACTCCCAGGTGATCTTCACAGCATTCGGGGATCAGTTTACTCCAGGTTTATAGATATGAGACATAGAGCAGCTGTTTGTTAGGACTACATTTCCCGATGCATTTCTACCAAACACTTATTTTATCTGACATTGCTACATGTCTTGTGTAAAAAGGGTTGAGTAAAAATGCTGGAGAAGATGAAGGACTCTGAGAACTCTCTGTATAGTATATGTAGATTTCTTGCTGAATCTCTGGGTACTTACTGTTCATGGACTCCACAGCTATGAGCTGGTATGATTTTCAGGTTGATCTCTTGAGGCCCTTTCACCTTCTGAGACCCCAACCCCTAAAATAACTAATTTTTCCTACATCTTTCAAGACTACTGTGATCTCAGCTTAGCCTCAAGGGAACTCCTTTGAAACTGAGCAAGAGAAAGCCTGAATCAGGAAGATAGCAAAGTGCCTAGTTGTATGTGTTACTCTGCTAGACACTTTATAAGGAGAATTTCAAAACAGGGCCAGTTTGGTTTCTGAAACTAAACTAGACTTTCAATCATTGTCTTGGGGAAGGAATTCAAGTCTCCAACCTTGTCCTTATTGTACACCTGAAGGGCCAGACTGATTATCCTGAACTGTATTCACATTTCCTAAGAATGAGCTTAGTTTCAATAATAAAAAGCTCTCTCCTCTTTTGCACGGAACTTTTCCATACATTATTTCCATTAATTGACCCTTGCCAAAATCGAAGAACCACTTGCTATACATATTCTAGATGAGGGCAACAATGTCTATAAGCACTCTGATTTTACAGCAGCCATTCAAGGATATATTTCTTTCAGTGGAATATGGAATATAATGAAGTATTAAACAGTTTCCAAGCTGATTTAAATGACCTATGTTCCTCGTTTGGTGATGAGTTTAAGTTTTAGTCCTTGCAGGTCCATTCTAAGGCTACAGAGACTTGTGCTCTTAAATCCTTCTCTGCCACTTCTGCGCATAGGCCAAATTGTTTTGAAATGGCAGCTTTATCTTGTGTTCTTGAATCCAATTTTCTGTTCTTTCCGTTCCTTTGCTTTTTACTGCAACCTTCTATTTTCCACCTTTTAAATAAAAAGTCAGCTAATGCATAGGAGATGCTGCGGTCTGTTGTTGTCTGAAACTAATTTAGCAGACACTCCTCCTCCACACCCCCTCCCCAAGTCCAGCATCAGGAATAAAAGTCTCATCAGTCCTTTTGGCAATATTTAAGTGAATGCTCCCTAATGGTTTTATGCTTGCTGATATGCTTGCTTACATATAGAGCTAGTCACATTGACAGGCCACTATACAAAGATATATACTAGCACTAGTCTTTAAGGTCATGGATTTTTAAATAAACTAAGTGGCCAAAAATCAGATTATCTGGAAGTCTGGAAGAAAAAGGCATTGAATGACTTCATCTAGCCTCTTTTCAAAAGCGCTATGTATTTTTCAAGTTTTAGAGTTTCTAGAGATAGTTAGCAGACAGTAGTTGTAAGAAAAAGCAGAACTTTCATGAGATGCATAAGCTATAGGGTTTTCATTAACTCATACCTAAAAGTTTAGCAAATGTATGCTGATATTATTTTTAAAAGACAAATGTGTTAAGGAGTATGTTTTCTACATAGTGACAGGTATCAAAGTGAAGAATGTGGCCTTCTGGTTTTTTCTTAGTATATAGTAAAATGTTACTATATTTGGAAGGTTGTAATTTATTTACATGGATCAAATTCTGTAATTAAAACTGACTTCTATTTATTTATATATTATTGTGTGATAGACGCTCTTTTGGGAAGTATTTTATGCCTTTTAATACATGTGGGCTTTTTAAGCAATTATTTTCGCTCAACTTTTTACCTCTATGAAATTGTTGAACTTAAATCTTTTTCTTATTTTAAATGTAGCTCTTCAAATATGTCAGTTTTGAATTGAAATGAATGAATTCATGAAATTGTGTTCTTCGCAGCATGAGGGGCTAACAGCTAGAATAAAAATAATCAACCTAATATTTCTTGTTGCTGGAAAATAATTATGAGAATATTACACAGAGGAAGCCATGCTTAAAATAAAGGCTTCATATTGCATTTCAAACTCAAGTGGGGCTTTCAAGCATTCTGTTTAGTAGAATAATATATTGATGAACCCTTAGAGAACTAATTATGTTGTTTCACATGAATTACAAATGCATCGTTTAGCTGCATTATAGTCTTACATGTGTCCTTTACAATTAATCATCATTAAATGTTAGAAATGTAAAATTCAGGCTGCAAAAAAAGGATACTTTTTAAACTAAGTGGTTCAACCAAATATCAGTATTTTAATTTGAAGTCTATAACAGGTCTACAAGTTTTCTTTTCCCTTTTTGCAAGATCAATCTTTTAATAGAGTTCCCTCACTAAAATCTTGTTGTTAATAGCAAATATTAAGCTGTGACAGTAATTTTTTTTTAAATTGGTTAATCCTTTTTATTGCTGAGTAATATTACATCATGTATATATACCATTATTTGCTTATCCATTTATCTCTTTGAACACATTGGGTTACTTCCAGGTTTTGGCTATTACGAAGAAAGGTTTTCCAAAATATACACATAGGTTTTTCTGTGAACATAAGGTTTCCTTTCTCTTGCGTACATACCTAGGAGTGGAATTGCTGGGTAAGTGTATGTTCACCTTTATAAAAAAATGTCAAACTGTTTTCCAAAGTAGTTGTAGAATTTTACATCCCCACCAGCAATGAATGAGAGTTTCATTTGCTCTTGGTTCTCTCCAGAAGTGACAGTAATTTTTATTATACCACTTTATAGTTACTTCTGGAATTTGAGCAACAGAAACATATTATTAGAACTTTGTGTTATTTCTGTAGCTGCCTTTTCAAATGTGTTTCCAAAGGGTATGGCTTTTTAAGCCTTTGCCTCTAAAAGTCACAATTTCAAGTAGGACCTGAAATTCTAGTAACATGAGCAGTGTACCAGTACACAGAGTCCTAGCAGTAAGTTTCAGTGAATTATTTAGGATGCTAACATTGATTCTCTTATGAGTCATTCCAGTATCTTTCTGAAAATAATGTGGTTCCCATTAGGCCTGCCATTTTACAGGAAAATATTATATTCCAAAGAACCGGATATTATTGGTAACTAAGAAGGCAGAAATCATAGACATTGAATAGCTTAAATTAAAAATGTGATAAGCTTCTATGGTGTAAACATTTGTAGACAGAAAATACTGTGAGATGTGGAAGCACAAAGTAGAAGGAGCATTTGTTAACTGCTCCTAAATTCCAGGCACTGTACTAAGTGTTGGCGATAGTGAGATGAATAAGAAATAGTCTCTTTCCTCAAGAAATTATACCATGAGTAGAAACACACCAAAAGGTCAGCAGTGAAGGAATCACAATAAGTTAACATATGGACTAAATAGATCTATTCACATCCTGAGGTCTATAGGCAAAGTCTACATGTGTTTGAACTGCCCTGCATAACTGTTATTCTGTGTAATTGCTGACAAAATTATAGATGGGGCAAGAGATCATCTAGTCCAAATTCTTCATTTTCCAGATGAGGAAAACTAGGCCCAGAGAGGGTGAAGTGATTTACTCCAGGTCACATAGAGAATTAATGACACTGGGGACTAGAACTCAGGGCTCTTTATTCTCAGTCCAGTCTTTCAAGTGGGGATAACCTAAACCTTTTTAAGTTCTTTCCCCATTCTCCCCTTTAATAGTAAAAGCAATGACACAAGAAGTCCATGGAAAAATGAAATTCCCTAAATGAAGAAAAGAAGCCCTGGATAGAATGCTCATGATATCAATAAAGAAATTGAAAGACAGGGTTAAAAAAAAATGGTTAAAAGGAGGTGGGGAGCAAATACAGACCAGAAAGAAAATTAAGAGGAGCCCAATGGCTAGAATAAGAAAAGACTGAAGTACTTATCCAATAACAATTAATTTTATGGGTAAACAAGCTAAAATGCCATTAGGTCTAATTTTATGTATTCATTTTCCTTCAAAATTTCTCTTTTTCAAAATAAATAGAATCAGTTATGTTAGATAGCCTCATATTAAATGAGAAAACTCTGTTATCTAGCACATTTGTATCGCAGCAGCATGGTGATGACTGATGTGTCTAATGATGACCCTGAGGCGGTGTAATGCCCCAAAGTACCTTTTGAACCATCAAAAGTATTTCTGTTATGTTCAGCCTAGTTGCATTGTTAACAATATTTTCAATTCAAATTCTTGGAAAATAGGGACACTGTTTATAATAATTTCTCTGGTAATTATCTATAAATACATCTAAGTTCATTACAGCATTTCGTATCTTAGCTAGACCAAATAGTAGTGATTTTACCATTATGAGAAAGACCCTGCATTGTTGTCCTACTGGTCTTCCCAGATGTTTCCTTTTTTGGCTTTTTCGGATTTCTGATTTTTCTTGCTCCTTTTCTAATGAAATGTAAAATATGTAGCCTGTAATAATCCTAGGCTGTCCTGCTCAATTGTTGATGATCTTGTTCCAATGCTGCTTTTAAAAGTGTATGTTATGTAAATAGATCATTTTACCTTTTACTGCCTTACAAGTCTTTTTTCTATGGCAGCAAAGGAAGATTATGATGTTGTCGTTGGCTCTCAAATGCCCTTTTCATGTAAGTCAGCTGCCAGGCAAGCATCTTAGATCTGTTTTCTAGCATCCGTATAAATGCCTGTGATAAATAAGTCATTGCTCACTACAGCTGCCTTTGTGAATCAGATCCTGTACTTACTGTTTCTTTCACATGTGCAATGACAGCAGTCAACCTAATTGACTATTACTTGGTCAGTTTCTATGTCAGAATTGATGCCAGGTAAAATAGAAAAGAGAAATTCAAATTTAGTACATTTCTGTTTAAAGGCAGAAAGATTTAATAGTAGAAAAAACTACAGTAATTTGAGGTTTTTCAGGGATTAGTGTTCTCAAAGGATGAACTTGAGACTACCACATTCTTTCTCACAACCTAAGATGGATTCTTATGTGGGTCACTAAGAGTGAATAGCTAATAGACACATTGATGTGGTATAAAATGTGTCACATAGCCGTAATAAACGTAAGTCAGTACAGGCTACATGGCTATAATAAACATAGGTCAGAGTTGCGGTTTAGTTTTTAGCCAAATGCCAGGAGTCTCTTTTCATATATTGTCTTTCCTAATTGGAAATATAGAAGATGGGGTACAAAATGGTCATCCTTATCAGTTCAGACATCAATGGACAATTACATCTTTAAAAGTCCCACAGTTATACTTTGCAATTAATGAGTTGATGATTCCTGCATTGCAGAGCAGGCCTCCTCTTCTGTGACTGATGCTGCCCTCTTCTGTGTCATGTCTGCTTTGGAATCATCATTATCATGGGGTATGACACCAGTCATGTTAGGCCATGCTGCTGACAACAGTGACTTTCAACAGAGAGAAGTAACAAAGGAAAGGGCATCCATCATCACGTAATATAGGGGAAAAAACCCAAGACTCAGAAGCCACGTTAGCAAAGACAGCTGAAGGCAAGGAATCATTTGAGTAGGATTACAAACATCCTAGATTGTGCAGATTAGTATTGGATTGCGGGAAAACACAATTGAACAAGCAACCTTTGTGCAAACGAGCAACCTGGAGTTTGCAGTAATGGAGCCAATAGCCTCATCACATTTTGAATCCATTTGGATGTCATGTAAAGAATGAACATATGCAGTACTTAATAAAGAAAGGTCAATTCTGCCATAGTGATCACTGAAGCATAATGCAGCAAATGAGGTAGGGCTTTTTTTTTTTAACTCATCAATCCTAGAACATTTAAACTTATCTTTTCAGTAAGTTGTGCGATTTTTTTTAATCTCCTGCATCTGTTATAACCTAAATGAACAGCAGTTTAAAGCCAGCTCCACACCTGTACTGACATATTAAAAATGTCAAATAGTTTGTATAAAAATGCTGAGGTGCAATTTCACTAACAGGGTCTCTGGTTTGTCACTGTCCTTTCTATTTATCAGACTCTAAGTGCTTAGACTGTTGAGTTGATGTGGCTGTGTGTATCTGTCAATTCTCTGTTATTTTTTGAATTGTACTGCTTTGATTGTAGTTAATAACCAGCCTTGCAAGATTTGCAATGGCTACAATACTTTGTTCATCTCATAGCATTAACAGTGGCATTTGTATGTTACCAAAACCAGACCACTGAGTTCATCATCTTCATCCAAAGAAAAGTAGCTTCCTTGATTTTTTTAGCATAATGTTTGTGGCTATCCCATGGCATTTTTGGGGAGATGGTGAGCTGGAAGGAAATCAAATTGTAACCTCAGCAGGTACCATAATATCTTTTTTGGTTTATAGTTTCTGAGAGGCATAGAAATGACTACATATTTATCCATGAGTTCCAAAATTCCCCCTCTAATTCAAGTCATTAGAATACATTTCCACCTAGAAATCATTCGAACTCTTTTTCATTAGAAGTCCTGTCCAAAAGTCAGCTCAAATGTCATGTTCCTTGGTCACTCCAGTTTTCCTCCTTAGTCTTCTAATCTGACTATCATTAGTTCTATATATAGTTCTGTTCACTTGTCTCCTTTCCTTATTCATTAGTTCTTGGAGGGCACCAGCCATGCTATCTTTGTTATTCCCACATTGCTTATACATTGCAGAGATTCATTTTTTAACACATATTCAGTGTGCTCTTACTAGTGCTTGGCAATGACCTAGATCAGGGGTTTGAAAACTATGATCACTGGACCAAATCCAGCCCATGGACTAGAGCTAAGAGTGCTGTTTATATTTTAAAGGGTTGTATAATAAAAACAAATAAAGAAGAATATGCAACAGAGACCCTATGTGGCCCACAAAGCCTAAAATATCTCCTATCTAACCCTTTACAAGGAAAACGTTGCTGACCCTCGTTCTAGATGCTAGGGATACACCAGTGAACAAAACCAACAAAAAAATCTCTACCTTTAGGGAGCCTAAGTTCTGTTTATACAGCTATTTTACACAGAATAGTTATCTATCTTTGTTATCTTCATAAGTACATACTCATTGAATATTTGTGAAATGAATGAATGAGGAATAAATAGAATCCATCATCCAGTGTTATAGTAATATAATGTAGACAAGCAATTCTATATGGTGTAATAAAGTGTTGTATTTTAGAAAATCTTTATATTAAGAATCTTTCTGTAGATAGTCTTTAGAGAAAAAACTCAAACACTGCTTACTTGTCAAGACATTTTATTCTGGTACTTAATAATGATTTCCCATCTTAATGTAACTTGTACATGATGAAGTCCTGATTATCTAGCCCCCTTATGAGAGTTAATCATAATTATATTTGATTCTGAAAGCTTTCTACAATGATGGTGGTTTCATAAGAGATCATTTTGTATATGTGACAGTTAAAACAATGAGTTAGTCTTTTAGGGAGTTTCCATCCTTGAGTTTGCCAAGTTTGTAGTGTTAGAGAGCTTAAATTCAGATGATACCATTTTACTCCAGATTTGAAAAGACTCTCTTTTGCATGACACTCAGAGTTGACTAATATTAGGGCAACATTTCCTAAAGACAGGCTATAGATGCACTAATTTCCCAACAGAGCCCATACCCCTTTGAAACTGATGGTAGAATACTGGGGACAGGTCAAAGAGTGCTAAGTAGAGATTGGAAGGGAAGGAGGGGCAAAGTTAAAGGATTCCAGAAGTAGAAAGAGTGGGATTTGAAGAGCCAGCAGATATTGATGGTGATAAAGAAGATAATGTAACTTCCTTTTCCCAACCCATGAGTGGTAACCTTCTCCACTCAGTGCCATTTCTCCATCCCAGGACCCCCACCTAAAGTATTTATCTGTTCTAACACCCACCTGTCCCCACACTAAACCCTCATTACCACCAAGTAATTTAGTGTACTGTCTTCTACCTTTTAAACATTCAAAATTAGAAGTAGATAAATGTGAGATTGAGATCTAAAAAGAAAATTCACATGGCCTTCTATTGATATCTTTATTTTCACCGATCTTTTAATCTGTACTGCCATTATTCCTAGTATACTGTACACTTCCTCTTAGATACCACACTGCTATTAATCTAAATACTTTACTTTATTAAGGAACTGCTCATTCCTCATTCCTCGCATAGATTTAGGGTTGACAAAATGAGGGTTTAAAATGCAGTAATGGAGAATCTTAATTATAAATGAGGGCAATTGAAACATACTACTGTATGTGCTGATTTACTTTCCGATTCTTGACCTTTGTCAAGACTAATGAGATTACACATCTAGTATAGAGAATGGATAGAAATTTTAATAGACCTGCTTAATTTACATTGTTAGAAATTCTGTAAAACTGAGAGTTATGCCAGCAAACTTGCATGTGCTGTCTTTTTAGTTACACTTCTCCCTACCACCAGCCCACTTTCATCCCCTTATATGTGTGATTAATACATACGATGTCATTACATTATGAGGTGACAAACAGGAAATCATGGTTTTGTTCTCTGAATGAAGATAGCTCACGCTGATCAAAGTTTATAATTTACAGGGCTTTCCTTTGGAGGAGGCTAGAATGCTGGGTAAGAATGAAAAAGCAACATTTGTTAAATCTAATTTTGGCATAGGACTTGTTTCTTTACAAAGCAGTCTTTCAGAATACCCTTTTGAATATAACTATTTCCCTTGTGTAATATAGGGGAAAAGAAATATCTTTTCTCCCCATCTTAGGTTCATAGCTGGGGCCCCTTAACAAAAGGCAGAGAAGAGCATACAAATTTATTTAATATACACAAGTTTCATGTGACATAGGAGAACTCACACGGAAATGAAAACTCAAAGAAACAGGGAAACTTGTGTATTTCTATGCTTGGGTTTGATGAACAAGTAGATAATCGTGGAGAACCATGATTGGACAAATGGGGTATGATCTAATAATAATAAACTGTGGGGACTTAGCAAGACCTGTTTGTTCTGATTCTTCTCTGTATAGTTGTGTCTTCAGAGATAAGGGTGTTTCTTCCCTCCGTGAATAGGAGGGCACTTCTGGAATGAAGGTTTTATGGCCCGCTTCAGGAGAGAAGGGCTAAGACAAGATGAAAGTGACCTTCCTGCTTCTGCTATTTTCTCAAATGCCAAGGTGACATGTTATAAGGTAGTGTATCCTAAACCCCATCAGTAGAAAACTAAAGAAGGGATGTCTTACTCTGGAAAAGTTCTAAATCAGTGAACTCTACTTCTTTTTTTCATTATTTCAGCATACTATGGGGGTACAAATGTTTACGTGTATTGCCTTTCTCTCCGTTCCCCCCCAGAGACAGGGCTTCAAGCGTGTCCATCCCCCAGATGGTGCACGTCACACTCATTATGTATGCATAAACCCATCCCCTCCTTCCCCCTCCCATCTGCCTGACACCCAGTGAATGTTATTCCTATATGTGCACTTAGGTGTTGATCAGTTAATACCCGTTTGCTGGTGAATACATGTGGTGCTTATTTTTCCATTCTTGGGATATTTCACTGAGTAGAATGGGTTCCAGCTCTATCCAGGAAAATACAAGAGGTGCTAGATCACCATTGTTTCTTATAGCTGAATAGTACTCCATGATATACATATACCACATTTTATTAATCCACTCATGTATTGATGGGCACTTGGGTTGTTTCCACATCTTTGCAATTGTGAATTGTGCTGCTATAAACATTCAAGTGCAGATGTCATTTTTATAGAAAGTCTTTTGTTCTTTTGGGTAGATGCCCAGTAATGGGATTGCTGAATCAAGTGGTAGATCTACTTGTATCTCTTTAAGGTATCTCCATATTGCTTTCCACAAA